>PISW01000234.1:0-169727 GCA_004023785.1 Mungos mungo | reverse complement strand
TAGTGGCTAAAATGAACAAATCAAGAGACTACAGATGCTGGCGAGGGTGTGGAGAGATGGGCACCCTCCTACACTGTTGGTGGCAATGTAAACTGGTGCAGCTACTCTGGAAAACAGTGTGGAGGTTCCTCAAAAAACTATTCGTAGAACTCACTTATGACCCAGCAATAGCACTGCTAGGGATTTACCCAAGGGATACAAAAATGCGGATGCATAGGAGCACATGTACCCCAATGTTCATAGCAGCACTGTCTACAATAGCCAAATCATGTAAAGAGCCTAAATGTCCATCACCTGATGAGTGGATCAAGAAGATGTTGTGTATATACACAATGGAGTACTACATGGCAATGAGAAAGAATGATATATGGCCATTTGTAGGAAAGTGGATGGACCTCGAGGGTGTCATGCTAAGTGAAATAAGTCAGGCGGAGAAGGACAGATACCATATGTTTTCAGTCATAGATCTAATAGGAGAAACCTAACAGAGGGCCATAGAAAGGGGAAGGAGGAAAGAGAGTTGGGGAGAGAAAGGGACACAAATCATGAGAGACTATTGAATACTGAAAACGAACCAAGGGTTGAAGGGGGAGGGGGAGGGGGAAAGGGGGTGATGGTCATGGAGGAGGGGCACTTGTGGGGAAGAGCACTGGGTGCTGTATGGAAACCAATTTGACAATAAACTATTTTTAAAAAAATTAAAAAAATATTCAAAGTGTAAAAAAAAAAGTTGCCTCAACACAAGAGGCATCATTTCATTGTTCTTCATAAATTAAAAGAAATTTATAGGCGTTTGCCTGAAGAAGAGGAAACATTGGTTTTGCTGACCAGAAGCTGCAGTTTAATCCTGGTTCATTTCTTAACGGCCTTCCTCAACATCACACTTAGTCTCTTAGAGCCAGCAAATGCTTAGCCATTTCCCCAGGGGTGGGGTAGAGGGGACAGAGAAAGTGTTGCTCGTGTTTTAACTCACCACATCAGTTGTAAAAACATCTGGTGGCCCATCCTGGTGTGAGGACTCACATCAGTCCTCACACTAGGATGGGCCACAAGAGAAGGAAAGGGTTGGGCCAGGGTGGAAAGACCATGCTGAGGAAATTCGGCGCACCGCCGATCCACCGTGGGGCAGGGCTGGTGTGCATTTCAGTAGGAATGCAGAACACAGCCCTCCCCAGTCCTGCCCGCAAACACTTCAGTACATGTAAGCCACATGCAATCCAAGGGAAAGAAAGAATCCTAAATGGCCCAGTATCAATCCTCTACCATACTGACTCAATCAGAGAAGTTGGTGTGCAACACCTAGTCAGAATAAAATCAGGTTGTAAGAAAATAATCGGTATTTCTGGAACATCTGAGCCTGGAGACAGAGATCCTTGTCCTCTACACATGTTCAGATGTACGATTATGATATCATTTAGGGGTACCATTTACAAGACAGTGACTCTCGAACGTGGCTCCGTATTGTCGTCTTCTGGGGGGTTTACAAAGCTGATGCCTGGTTCTAACCACAGATACTGTGACGTAGCTGGTTGGTGGTGCAGCCTGCCTGAGCCGCAGAAATTAGCAGCATTTCCAGATGACTGTCATGAGCAGACAAGATAGAGCACCAGTGTCTTAAGGTAAGGTTTATATTTTATTTTTTGTTAAAGAGATCACCAAATCTTGGGAAAATAAGGACTTATATCAACAGCTGGAGAAAAGAAGGTCTCCAGGGGCCATTAGCGGCTTTAAAAAGAGCTACTTATGTAGGTGTTAAGAGCTGGGCAATGCAGGTTCTCTCCCCGGTCGGGGTCTCCCTGTGCTGGGCATTCAGTTTTCTCGTCTTTTGCCTGAAATGTAAATAGCAAGTCTTGCTAGGGGCAGAGAGAGGCAAATCGAGGCTGGCATATCCACAAGTAGTTCCTTTCTTCTCACACCCAGAATGAGTGAAGAGAAAAGCCACATTTCTCCCTGGTGACCAACGAGGCTTAATGTCACCTAGGCTACCGGAGCACAGCCCATAGAAACTTTTGCAAATAAATGTCAGGAGAAGATTTTGAGCCAAAGTTCACTTTATGCCAATTCGACTTGACATAGTCTAGATAGGGATACACTTCCTTTCTAAAAGGTAAATACCTACAATTGGAGTAGTATCTATACATGCTGAATTTCACAATTTTTTAAGTGATTATTCAAGAAAACTAGGAACCAACTGGTGTTATGTGAAATAGTTTGGACATATTAATTAAAATATTTCCAGATATTTTTATTCCTAAATAATGGAAACTTAGAAGCAGGATGACAATTAGCAAAGACCTTGAACAAAATCTATCTGACCAGAAAAATGTTCTTAATTTTTAATTCAAAGACTTCCATGAGGAACATGAAACATAGTATAATTAGCTTATGAGTTATTGTGATATCCAGTCACTATGAAATATTTTTTCATCTTTTTTTTGCTCATGCATAGTCTGAACTTAGCAATTGGTCTTCAAGATTAGCAATGGTCTTTTTTTTTAAATTTTTTTATGTTCTTTATTTATTTTTGAGAGACAGAGAGAGACAGTGGGAACAGGGGAGGGTCAGAGAGAGAGGGAGATACAGAAGCAGGCTCCAGGATCTGAGCTAGCTGTCAGCACAGAGTCCAACGCAGGGCTTGAACCCACGAATGTGAGATCATGACTTGAGTCAAAGCCGACACTTAACTAACTGAACCAACCAGGTGCCCCTTAGCAATGGTCTTAAAATGAAGTTAATTACCAGCTGCAATATTGTGGGTTTCCTTGACCAGAAATGGAGTCAAGTTCAAACCCAGTGAATCATGGAGAAGTGCTGGACTAGACTGGTTGCTATGTGGCTGTAAATACCACCAACTCTACTTGAATTTCCAAAATAGACTCTACACTCTGATAATTTCATATCTATGTCCCATGTAGACATGGTAATCTAAGCCTGAGAAGAAGAGTGTTTTTTTTTTTTATCACGATGGTCTTATGGAGGGAAAGCAAAGGATAAGAGAGGGAGATTCAGAGAAAGGTTTTCTGGAGAAATAGCATCAAAAAACCTAGATTAAAACAGAATTCATAACACTGCTTTAAACTATTTTCAAGTACAAGATAAACCAAAATTAGCTGGTTTTTTTTTTTTTAATTCTCTTCCTCTAAAGAAAACGCAAAATCATTCTTAGACCAGAAGAACATAACGGGAAAAAAAGAGGGAACAGATTGTTTTATTTTCTTCTGCAACAATATTTCAGTCTTACAGTCAAAAAGACAGCATCTAGGTGTGGGTGTATAATTGAGCTAATCAGGCCTTCCACGTTGTTATTCTCTTTGATGCACATTTAAGTGCAGCAATAACTAATGTATTCTAGAAAAAAAAAAAGGAATTGAAAGAGGTAGAATATGGCTAAACAGCATCTTCAGCTACTGACGATAAACGAATTGTGGTTTAAAAACATCACAGAGAAGACCAATCTGATGATTCATTGGAAGTGCTTCACCGGCATTCAAAGAGTTCCTAAAGACGCTGTTTTCAAAGTGTGTTCTGCTGTGGATTATAATGTTGCCATTAACTGCTGGCTCCACCCTCTTTTTAATGCAGACATGAGCCTGCATATATAAACTCTGTGGACAGCACCTGGGTTGGGAGAGCCAGACAAACGACCAAAGAGAAACACGACAAATGTTTCTGCTGCTTCCAGAAACGCAGAGAGCTATCCTGTCGAGCGTCAGCTCCCAGGACTCTCTAACAGCTCCCAGGCTCTCTGCTAACCCAACTCAACAACAGCCAGTAGAAAGGCCTGCAGAAGAAGCAATCCTTTTCTCCCTCTCCGGTGAAAACGTTCATAATTTGTGACATTATTCCTCTACTAACGCCCACCCAAAGAAACCCAACCGTTGGTTCTATAAAGTTTTGTGTAATATTAAAAACTGGGTTACTAAAATAGCCAGAGTTTTATTTCAGGATAATCTATATAGCTAATTGTGATCAAAAACTGTCCTCCAGGGACGGCCGGGTGGCTCAGTTGGTTAAGTGCCCGGCTTTGGCTCAGGTCATGATCTCGCAGTTTGTGGGTTCGAGCCCCGCATTGGGCTCTGTGCTGACAGCTAGCTTAGAGCCTGGAGCCTGCTTCGGGTTCTATATCTCCCTCTCTCTCTGACCCTCCCCTGATCACGCTGTCTCTCTCTGTCTCTCAAAAATAAATAAAAAACAAAAAAAAAAATTTTAACTGTTCTCCAGTGACTAGAATCAGCTGTACTTTACATCATTCATAAACACATAATAGATCTGTACCCAAATTGACTGATGTCAATATTAAGTATTTTAAGTCTGCATCACAGTCTCCAGAAACAAAACCAACATCAACCAGAGAATTTAATCACTTTGTTCTACTGAAAGTGCTTTGTTTCTCACGTTTGTTCATTAGAATTATTTTGCATAAGAACACAGTGGGTTTGGGACATTTCTCCTTTGTAGATAACTATATCATACATTTCTACAATACTTTTTATTTGGTGATGAACTTTAGGTTAGCTGCATTTTGTATTTTTATACTTGGAAGGAATATGGGAGCCCTCTGGTGGCCAATATTAATGGGCTCGTTGGTACAACCCAGAGTCCCCTTGCCTGGGGCATTTGGAGCAAAGTTGGGCGCAAGGAACTAAAGTCACCCAAATTCAGGTAAGGGCGTGCTCATGTCTTCATGTTTTTTAGATAGTATTTCCAGTGGTTGTTTCAGACTCAAAGTTAGACTTTCATATAAAAAGGATATCAGAGAAACTGAAATTCAAATATTGAATGCAGGTGACTTCGACAACTGCAAAGAAAAAACTTGAGGATTTCATAATATTAATAGTTATAATTAATTTGTTTTTATATTTATCATAACCTGTAAATATTTCTCTCTCACTGCACAAATGACACCAAAGGAAGAAATGAGAGTTTTAGGAAACTAACTCTTCAAAGTGACTCCCAACTAAAAAATAATACTAATGATTAGATGTGATTCATTAAGGAGCCCCTTGGTGACCTGGAAGAGTTAATGAACTTTCAAAAGCAGTTACTTTTTTCCAGAGGAGATATTTCTTCACTGGGGGATATTAAGTCATGGTAAGTTCAACGATAAAGCTTAGCAAGTTTTTAAAAGATGTCAACAATGTTTTGGCCACCTCCAGATACACATTTCCCTTTACCTTCAATCCAGAAATAAACATATACTTAATTATTAAACTTATATAAACCAATCAGTACCTTTCTCTATATAATGCAGAAAGATGGGGATATGCAGGAAGAAATATTTAGATGTAGGCTATTTTGCTTCTAATTTTAGAAATGTCCTCCTTTATAAATCATCACATGAAAACACAGAATATCTATTAAACCTTAGAAATGTTTAAAATCTCATGGTACGGAGCAATAAGTCACAATGCAGAAAGCATTATAATTTAGTGTATCAATTTCATGTAATTCAATTCAATTCAAACAAATGCATTGTTAAAAATGTACTTCTATGTATGCTCAGAGCAGCACACCATTCCCAGGCACTGCAGAAAAATAAAGGTAACTGTACATCACTCATTATCAAGTTGTGCTTTGAGATCAGGAAGTACTGCATGTGAGACATTTTCCAAGATCATTTTAATCTAGAATATTATTAGTCCAAAATAATTACTGCAGATGTGAATAATACATTCTGATTAAAAATTCATTACTTGTAGGTCAATTTCAGAACTTGATTTCACAGGGTCAATGGTTCTCCATTAAGCTGAAGTATAATTATGAAAGACCATATTAAAAGCCTTAGGCTTACAAGTACAAGAGAATTAGAAAGGCACAGGAATTCTAGCCCTCACCCAAATGTTAATTTGGGTTAATAAAAATAATTTTAATGAGTACAAGACGTCCCTTTAATTGAAGTGATAATATTTTCTTAAAGACATAATAAAAAAAATTGGGGGACTTTTTGGTATTTTATCTCATCAGCATCAGCATCAACAATGACATCATCTGGTCACCGGGTAAGAAGGGCCTTACACCTGCGTATATACAAGAATCACACGGGAGGATTTTAGGGCCTCCAGACTCCATACCCAGAGACACTCATGTGGCCGGTCCGCGTGGCACCAGTCACCTGCCACAGCAGATGTATACCCTCCAGACATCAGTGTCACCTTGCCAATATACTTCACATTTGTTACAGCTGGCAGGAGAAAGGCAGCTCTTTTTCATCTTTATGCCTTCCGTAGCCCTCTGAACACTCCCTGGAATACCGTAATTACCCACTACTTGTTTGTGAAGTAAAGAATGCAAGATTTTTAGTGAAGGAAGAAATCCCAGACAAAATGAATTCACCAGCACCAGTGAAAGTATTTCCTGCCACACCAATGGCCAGGGCACTGAGCCACTGCTGTATCCTGGCACAGGAAACACCCAAGTAATTCTTATAATATATTCAGTTATAATGTATTCTGAATCCTAGCTTCAGACAACGAGGCACAGATGTGGGAACTAGGAGAGACCTTGGCATGCAGATCAACTCTAGGGAAGGTTACCATAGACGAGAAATCAAATAGCCAGAGCGTTCACTGCAGAAAGGCAGCTGTCTTGATCTGTTCAGGCTGCTCTAACAGAACACCACTGAGTACCTTATAAACAACAAAAATTAATTTTTTTAGTTCTGGAGGTTGGAGAATCTGAGATCAATGTGCCAGCATATTTGGTATCCAATAAGGGCGCACTTTCTGGGCCCTACAGGGCTGCCATTTTGCTGTGTCCTCACGTGGTGAAGAGGGCAAGTTTGCTCTCTGGGATCTCTTTTTTAATTTATTTTTTGAAGTTTATTTACTTTTTGAAAGAGAGAGAGAGTGAACAAGCTGTGGAGGGGCAGAGAGAGAAGGAGACACCGACTCTGCAGCAGGCTCCAGGCTCTGAGCTGTCAGCATGGAGCCCGAGGTGGGGCTCGAACTCACAGAGTGTGAGCTCATGACTTGAGCCGAAGTCAGATGCTTAACCAACTGAGCCACCCAGGCACCCTCCAGCATTTCTTTTATGAGGGCACTCTCTTCATCATGGGGGCTTACCCTCATGACCTAATCACTTCCCAAAGGCCCTACCTCCAAATACTATCATGTTGGGGTTTAGAGTTTCAATGTGAAATTTGGGGGACACTGACATTCAGTCTAGAGCAGATGTCCTCTGGTCAAAGAATAACCACCTCCCCTTGCAACGCTGGTGGCTCTTAAAAGACTGTGCATCCTCTGGGAATGGTCTTCCTGCGCACTCACGGCCTTTGAATAATGGTCCCACAGTTCCGGGGCTCAGGCAGGATGTTTACATGATCCCCCTCCAATACGGAGGCAAACTTCACACGCGCTCAAAGCTGCGTGTGCATTTGCTCACCTCTTCTCGAGGAAAATAAACAGGAAAATATGAATTTCACAAAGGAATGGGCCTAGCTCCACATTTCTAAATTTGAAACTTGTCAAGCAGAAAATAGAAATTCTTAAATGGAGATAAATCCTAAGGAGAAAAAGATTCAAAAATGTCTTGGATGTCGAGCAGCATAGGGAAGACGGGGAGATCTGGAGTGGACCCAGGATGGGAACAGAAAGAGGAACACAGGCAGAAAGGCCCACTCTGACCAAGGAGAAGTGCAGGGCGGGGGAAATGCAGAATCACCCGGTGAACACAGAACTGAAAGCATCTTCATGTTGCAGCATAGGTCCTTGAATCTCAGGTCACAAAATGATAGAACCTCAGGGTTTTTTAAACCTTTAAAATTAAAAAAACTTTTAAAGGTCATCTAATTCAAAATTAAATTAAATTGAACTGTAGGGAAAGTCAGAACTCAGAGGAACAAGTGCTAGCATTAATCAGAAGAGGATTAAGTCAAGAATACTCCGTGGTGTTTTTATCAGCATCCCTTAATAAAAAACAGTCTACAAAGAAAGAAGTAGTACCAGACCCATTCTTCAGGCATGGACGAGATTTCAAATTAACCTGCAAACTGAGAGAGGAATTGCCCATTTTTGTATCTGAGAGAAGGAATTCTCCTTCCTTTAGTTAATGCCATCAAGGAGTGTCCTTGCTTTAATTTTCTGTTACAGCGTAACAAATTCACATAGAGAGACTTAAAACAACATGCATTTTGGGGAGCCTGGATGGCTCAGTCACTTAAGCATCTGACTCCTGATTCCATCCAGCTCAGGTGAGGATCTCACAGTCTGTGAGTTCAACCCCTGCATCAGGCTCTGTGCAGCCAGCATAGGGCCTGCTTGGGATTTTTTTTTCTCTCCCCGCTGCCCTCCCGCTCTCTCTCTCTCTCTCTCTCTCAAAATAAATAAACATTTTTTTAAACCCACAAGACCCATTTTCCCAGTTTCTATGGATCATTAAGTGTGGATGGAACTAAGCTGAATTCTCCTATTCCAATCTCAGCAGGCTGGTGTGAAGGCCGTGTTCTCATCTGGAGGCTCAAGTAGGGAGGAGTCCACCTGCAAGCTCCCTCAGGTTGTTGGTGAAACTCATTCCACTGTGGCTGTTGGGTTTACAACAGCTGCTTCTTCAAAGCCTGCAAAGGAGAAAGCAAGCTTTGCTGCTTCAAAATCTCTAACTTCCCAGAAGGCCCGGACCTTCCTTTAAAGGACCGACTTGATGAGGTCAGGTCTATTTAGTACAACCTCCCTTAGTACAATCTCAAAGACAACAGAATGGGAACAAATACATCAACAAAATCTTTGCCACCTACATTAGCATTATCATTAGAGTGACCTCACCTTTGCAATATTCTACCAGTTAAGGCAACTCCCGGGCTCCATGCAAGGGAAGTGGAGTACGCAAAGGTGTGACTCATCGGGATTCCCTGGGGGTCCGTCTGCCACGCTACTTTACCCTCACTTACTCTCCTTTACCTTTCCCTCCAGAGTTCTCACTTATAATACCTAAAGATGTAAGCCCATAGTTTCTGAAAATGAAAATAATCTCCCATTCATTCTACTATTCCTGGAGTTTTTTTCAAATTAGAGTAGAAGAGAATGACTATTCAAAAAAAAAAAAAAAAGAAAGAAAGAAAAGGAAGGGGCAAAACATGAGGGAAAGTAAGAAATCAGCATAGGGCAGATTCAATTTCTCTAGTATTCTCTGTTCTTTCCAGGTCACTGCATCATCTATGTCTAGACAGGCATATTGTTAAATTCAATTATTATAGTGACAAATCACAGCTACAAAACAACGGTCATTTAATTTTCACCTGAAGTTAGCAACAGGAAATCTGAGTAGAGTGTTTTTCAAAGAGCTTCGTCTCAGGGCTTTAGCTCAGGGATAGGTTCGCATTTTGAAGCAAATACAGGACTGCATGTTACTTCCATTCACTCTGAATCAGACACTCAGGACGACCGGCTTCCGGCATCGTGAAGATCAAATGTCCCCCCATCCATCCTCGCCTACAGGAAGTCACGGGGATCAGTTTGAAACCTACAATCAAGTCCATGTACAAACTCTACCATCCTAATAATAATATTATCTAATAATAATTAATACTGAAGAAAATCACAACATTGTGCTAAACAAACCAGGTTTGATGGCATCATTCCATTTAGAACAGGGGCATAATTATATATGTGAATAGAGTTAGAACAAGGGATGAGTACTTGAATGTGATTTTCATACTTATTTAATACAGGTACAAAAACAGATAAATATGTGAGATAAAAAACATATTTTATGGTCTTTCTTCTTGCCTGTGATGTTTTCTATTACCTATGAATATGAGCCACTTTCAAATTTGATAAAGAAAATTTTAAAAGCCCCTAAAATGTAGTTTGTAAAACAAAATTATATAAAAGAAGTATCGCAAAGAATTGAAATACTGACATCAATGAATTAAAAATAGAATGTTAATCCCGTCTCTTGACAAAAACTGTAACAATAAAAAAAAAATTACGAGGCAATCAATCAGTTCAACTACACAGACATTAAAAACCTTTAGCATAGAATACAACAATGTAAATTTTATTACAAAAATATGACCAATAATGAATATCCATAATATACTAAAACTTGATAAATAGTTATAAGGAAAAAAAATCTAAAGTTCAGTGGTAAAATATTAGAAAAGGCTTAAACATGAAAATACTCAGTTCCAGTGGTGATGTGATGAAATGCAAGGTCTTACACATCATTGGCAGGAAAGTGAACTGAAACAGTATTCCTATAAAGCAGTCTGGCAAACGTACAATGCTCCAGACTTGACCATCCTATCTCCCCTTGTTATTAACTGACCCAAGAAAATTATCAGAAAGCTAGACAAGGACTTTTGTGCAAAGACATGTATCATTGCAGTTAGTATGGTAATAAATCGAAAAGAATCTAAAGGTACAACTTTGGGTGAATCTATTACATAACAAATGTGTACAAAATATGTTAAAGCCATGGGGCACCTGGGTGGCTTAAGCATCCGACTTGGGCTCAGGTCTTGATCTTACAGTTCGTGATTTCGAGTCCCGCATCGGGCTCTGTGTTGATAGTTCAGAGCCTGGAGCCTGCTTCAGGTCCTGTGTCTCCCTCTGTCTCTGCCCCTCCCCCACTCCTCCCAATCTTTCTCTCTCAAAAAAAAATAAATATTTAAAACTTTAAAAATATATTAAAGCCGTAACTTTAACTAGGGACTGTGGATACAACAGTGAATAAAACAAAGTCCCTGCCCTCACAAAGCTTACATTCTATTGGAGGAGAAAGCCAAGAGACACAAGTGAATAAGTAGACTATCAGAAATGCTAAAAGGAAATGAACTGGGTGGTAGAATCACGTGTGATTCACTGGGCAGATGAGGTCTCTCCACAGGGGCAATTTTGAACTAAGACTTGAAATACGTCAATACACAGGTCAGTTTTATGAATAGTAGTAAGAAGAGTATTTTAGACAAATGACATAAATGTACAAGGATCAATACACAGGTAAGAGTTTGGTGTGTTAAAAACCACACTTCCCAGACTCCCTTGCATGCAATGTCTCACACATGAACCTGTTGTATGAAGCAGATTTAGAAAAACAATACGGTTACAAGGAAGTTTTCTCTGAAAGCTTGGTTGTACCAATGATTCTGTGAGCCTCCTATACCCATGTCTCCTTAAAGCACTGGAGTTAAGTGTAGGAACATCGTCTATATAAAAACATATACGAAGATGACTAGAAAGAAGTACGTCAAGGAACTAATGGTTTCCTAAGGTAGATGTAAATTGTGCTTTCCCTGCCTCACATGTTTCCTGTATTTTATTTTATTATTTTTTAATTTTTTTTTAATTTTTGAGAGACGGAGAGAGACAGTGCGAGCAGGGGAGGGTCTGAGAGAGAGGGAGACACAGAATCTGAAGCAGAATCTAAAGCAGGCTCCAGGCTCTGAGCTGTCAGCACAGAGCCCGACGAGGGGCTTGAACCCACGAACCGTGAGATCATGACCTAAGCCGAAACCAGACGCTTAACCGACTGAGCCACCTAGGTACCCCTGTATTTTAAAAATATTCAAGGATTTTTAAATTTTTTATCATAAGTGAAGATTTAACAGGTGCATGTACTAGAAATAGATATTATTTCAAGTGGGATGATAAATCAGGAAAAAATAGTTTATCTGTTCAATATAATCATATACATAAATACAATCATATAAATAACTATAGTTCTAAATACCTAAGCCATTTATTTGCTCAACAAGTATTTTCTGGGTGTCCACTCTGAGCCGAGCACTGTCCTTGGTGTCAGGGTTAAAGCAGAGACCAGAACAAACTGTCCTTCCTTCGTTGAATTTCTGGTGGGAAAAGCAGAAAACAAACAGCTCAAACGTCACATCAGATTACTGAGGAGCCAGGGTCTTCCTGAAGATGCCATGAGGTCAGGAAGAGCAGGATTAACTCTGGCCGCTGTACGGAAGGTCAGCCCGGGCACAGACGGGGCACAGACTTCAAACACCCTTAGCCACGGGCTTCCTTCACGTCCTCTTCTCTAAACCAGGCAGTCTTTCCCTCTCCCAGACCTCCTCCAGCATCTTTATACTTCCTTTCCTCATAAAGAAAAGCTCTGGGCTCCCATTTACACCTTCGAACCCACGATGGCTACTGAACAAAAGACTCTCTTTAAAATCCACAATCCTTAGAAATGGAAAGCCTGTCATTTTTTCACGTCGCACGGGGTGATCAGTTCAGCGTCAAGGGAGGTCTCAGGAGACAAGAATCCTATATGTCACACAAGTCAAAGGGAATCTGAAACCAAAAGCAAGTCATAGGCTGAAAAGAAAAAGGAGACCTTGAACCCGAAGCAGACTTTGTCATAGTGAGAGTGTCTTGTGTGTTCTGGTTCGGATGTTCTGTGAAGCCTGAGGCCGAGGGCGGGGACAGAGCAGGGACACGCCAGCAGTGCCATCTGAATGTGCCCTGTCTGCCCACTTCCGCCCCTGCTACTGCACTCGGAAGATTCGGCACATCTTCCCAGTACCCGCTGCCTGTGGTCCTTCACAGTTGCTATGGTAAAAAATTGCCTGCCGTGAAAATCCCATTGCTGTTCGGTCACACGTGACTCCAGAAATCTATCCCAAATTAAGCCAAATGAAGAAAGTAGGGCATTGTAGTTGACCTTTTGTAGTTTAACAATCAACGAACTTTTCTTCTCAAGCTTCAATGTCACAGATGTTATATAAAAGTAGGAAGGCATGCCTCCTGTTATTTTGTCCGGAACCAAACCGAGGAGGAGAATTCAGCACATCAGGAATGTCTTGTTTGGCTCAGCAGTGCATGATCACATTTCAGGACATCTGAAGTACTCTCCGATGTCCCCAGGTTCGTCCCACATCGAGCACCTTGCGGTAGGCCCGTCATCAAAAGAATATTCACTTGGTAGGAAAACGCACCTCTTCAGAAGTCGCTGGGCCTCTTGGCAACAGAGCTCTCTCATGTCCCCGCCACGCTGTCCTCCTCCGGCTGGCAGCAGCCAGGGAAGGGAACTCAGACGCCGGTCCACAGAAACAACTTTGAAACCAGCAGACCGAGTCTCAGCAAGCAAGCCCAGTTTCTTCTGCCTTCAATGTAATCGTTTCTGCAGGACTGGATGGCTGCCTCCTGAACGTGCCCTTGTCCCCGGGCTCCGCGGTGGGACAGGGCAGTGGTATCCTGGCTTCGAGTGTCAGCAAGCAGAGAGAGAACGGGAAAGCCAGCTATGACAGTTCTTCGGACCTTCTCAGGCAGGCCAGGCTCAGCTATGATGTTTGGTATTAAATGCATTTGATATGTAATATTGAATTCATACTTACACGTGCTCAGCATCAACCTGGACCCACAATGCAATTCCCCGTATGATCTCGGGAGCAAGAGGAACTGAAATTTATGCCTGCCTGCTGGGAGGTAGGACAGGCTCCGCTATGATGTTTGGATTAAATGCATTTTCTTTTTTTTAATTTCTTTTATAAAAAAATTGTTTTTACTGTTTTTATTTATTTTAGAGAGAGAGAGAGACAGCATGAGCAGGGGAGGGGCAGAGAGAGAGGGAGACACAGAATCAGAAGCAGGCTCCAGGCCCTGAGCTGTCAGCACAGAGCCTGATGTGGGGCTTGAAGCCACGAACCGTGAGATTATGACCTGAGCCGAAGTCAGATGCTTAACCAACTGAGCTACCCAGGCACCCCTTAAGTGTATTTTCAAGTTATGATGGATTTATCAGGATGTAACCCCATCATACAGTGAGGAAATTCTGTCAAAAATTAAATATATTTTATGCAGTACATAATTTTTCAATTTATTATATCCTTTTAAAATCTCTTTTAATGAGAATCCCCCTCTGGGCAAAGAAACGGGTCGTTTCCCTGATCACAAAAGCCTACTCATTAGGGCAAAAGTCAGGATAGAAATGCCATTCTAAGCACTCAGAGGTTCAAACTTCTCTATCTGGGCACACAGATGTCTGCAAGATGTTTTACATAAACCTTGTGGCCTAACAGACATGCTAACAAATCAGTATACGATGAGATCCATGCTGTTAAACAATTATGAATTAAAAGAATAGAAAATAACAAAGCTCTAGATTTAAAAATTAAAAGATAACACAAAGCCTTAATAAAAGCAGAAAAAATATAAATATAAAGAAAACAAATTGTAGTAAAATTTATCAATACATTCAATAACATGTTACTTAAAATCTAACCAAAGGAAAAGTAAAACTCAGATATTTATGAAGAAAAACAACTAAGATCATATGAAATTAAATTATTGTTGAAAATAAAAAAGTAAATGCAGATCAAAACATTTCTACTACTAATAAAGAGCTATATAGTAATTCAACGGTAACACAATTTAAATATTTCAATGTAACAAGTAATTCTGAGATAAAGCATGAATTCATAGGATTTGTTTAGGCAGCAGAAAATATTGAATTCATACTTGTGTGTGCTCAACATCAACCTGGACCCACAGTGCAATTCCCCATAAGATCTGGGGAGCCAGAGAAACTGATATCAACACGGAATTTACACCTGCCTGCTGTGACATGAATAATAATAAAAACCCTTTGTCTCAGATCCAGGAACCTCCGATCTTCTGTCAGCACCCATGAAACTGCCAAGCTAACTTGTTAGCTTGCAAAGAAGCAAAACTCTCAGCTTCTTTTCATTCCTGACACTGTTATATTTGTCACCAGTGTGTTCCCAGCACCAAACACAGGGCCTGACATATATTAAAGGACTCAGGGAAGACTGAATAAAATAATATTATTATAGAATAGCATGTTTTAATATTCATCATTTTTGTCACTCTTATTCCTCTAAGTCCTCCAGGCAAAGTTAGATCCACCTACATAAGGTCTCCAGGGCCCAAAGAATATTTTTTTCTCTCAAATGTTTCATCACATTGTGCCCTAAACATTTGTTCACGTATTTATAGCTTCTGCTAGACTACGAGCTCTTCAAAGACACTCCCATCTAGTACGTAGTAGGCACTCAAAAACTATTCATGAAAGTGATAAAAATGCCATTTATGTGTATATTCCCACTACAGGAATCTTCACGTTCTTGACTGTCAAAGCTAAATGACTTGGGAGAGAAGTACACATACCCTTTTAGACAATGCTACTGACTACCTAACAGTGGAGACATCTCATTCAAATACTTTTCCTTTGTGTGAATGCACTCACTGCTAATTTTGGACTTTTGCGAAGGTCTCAGCTTTTAATGTTTATAATAAATAAGGAGGCAGGCTTGTGAGTTGGTCACTGCAGAAGCATAGCATGGACACCCAGAATGTCTCAGTATTAAACACTGCGTGGAGAGAAGACCCACTGAACTTTCCATTTTGCCCTCACCTTCTCCCACTTACATAGAAGTATCCCTAATTGTACAAAAATGCTGTGTGATGCTGGTTTTTCTTGGACATTATGTGAACATGTCATTTTCCGCAAGCATAGTGCAGTGCACATGAGAGAAATGTGCCGGGTATGTTTCCCCTTAAACACGGACAAGACAGGAGCGGCCCAGGCCAAACAAGTTAAAGCAATGAGTCAGCCGGCCAGCTCTGATTTGCCGTATCCCACGGGCTTCTTCAGAGTCTCTTCCTGCAACATCGGTGGAAAAGACTTCTGGCTAAGGCGGCATGATCGAACACCATCTTTGATTTCAGCATTTGGTTAATACTCTCCTCTCACCTAAAATGTACCTGCAGGACGTGCTGAGATTTGGATTTGTAAGCAAATTTGTGAAAATGTTGATTGTAAACACTAGCGATTAGCATTTTGATGTTCTGGATGAACACTCCAATATACCTTTTAAGGAAACGGACAGAACATTCATTTTATTAGCTCACAGTATTTTACTTATGTACAATGTAACTGCACTCTTACCTTATTTAATCTTCAAAAAACCCTGCGACTTAATACAAATATAGTAGTTAAGAGAATGGGCTTGGAAGGCAGACTGTCACGTTCTAATCCTTCAGTGGGATTTGACTCACTCTATGAGAAGCCATGATTCCTTTCCATCTGCTTTGTGTCTCCAGAGCTCACATCAAGGACTGAAGGGACGAGCAGTTTTAGAACAAAAATAGATCTGTTCGGTTTTTTAATGGATCTATCCTAACCATAGTGCTTTTGACAGCTCTCCTGGGAATATATATTTATAAAGCAAAATATTTTTAATAATTATTCCAACATTCATCAAAAAATGTTTTCTTTTACAATCAAAAATTTTTATTGGCCGTATCTTTTACAGATCGAAGACATGCTCATACTTCAGCTACAATCTAAGTTTTGTTTCACATAATCCTTGCTTTACCAGGTCACGTGAAACGAAGATGACCATCAAGGTCAGAGCAAGAAGTTCAAGATTTACAGAGAGCCGGACTTGAATACTCTTCCTCTTCCCAGTGACCATCTACCACGAGCTGCTGTTGAACTACTGGTTGTTCTGATACCCAAAGACTCTCTGTTCTGTCACCTTTAACAGCAAAAGTCTCAGCACTGTTATTTGTCACCTGCCCGTGGTTTTAGCTATAGAAGCTAAGGGAAGATTTTTGCCCACAGGAACTAAGCTCCTCTAAAGAGACTAGTTCTCTGTTTCTATCAGTCCCTCATTTTCTTGGTAAATTTGAGGGACATCCCCCTGGGGCCACGTTAGAAGTCATTTCAGAGCCGCCCAACTGTGTCACATTCAAAGGCATGCTCTCTGCTCCTCATGAATAGACATGTCGCCTCCATGTAGGTAAAGGGTGAGTTCCTAACTCACTTTGAGTTCTTTCTGGGTCCCAGACCCCCTGGTAGGAATGTGGTATATTTTCCTTCATTATTCCAGAATATTATTTCCATCCCCTGAGGGTAGCCTCTCAGCTCAGATTCCTGTCACCATTTCCTCACAGGTCCAAGAGCCCCTTCTAGGCAGCAGGTACCTGGTGAACCGCTATTATATCCCAGTGTCTGACGTGGTCACGTAGATGAAAGCCTACCCCCAACCCTCACTACACAGTCCTAAGAATAGTGGATTCACATATTTAGGGGGAAAGTGCTCTTAGCTCCATGAAGAGCACTACTTTATTTCTTCCGGTGTTCTGGATCCTTCTGCCTGCATCCTGATTGTTACCTCCCTAAATTTTACAGTAAAGTCAAACCCTGGAGACTTCACAATTGATTATCTCATATTTCTTTGACCAAATATGACATCTGGCACACTGAAAATAGCACTTGCCTCAGATTTTGTGCCAGTCTGAACAAACCACTATCGGATTAATGCTGTTTTATTGGGTACACATAAAATAAGTTCCCAGGAGCACTGAATTTAAATCAGAGGAAGGAAATTGTTAAAGAATATAATCTGTAGATGGAGAGGTATAATGGAAAAAGACTGAGGAACAATCCAATTCATTTTACCTCATTTTCTCTTCTCTCCCAGGGAATGGCTGGTAGAGAAAAGAAACATCCCAAATCATTTCTCTTTTTCCTTCTGTCTCAAATGCTATAACCATGCATATGAGAATTTGGGGGGGGGAAAGAGCCTGTGACATTTTTACTAGTAACATTCCCTTTGCATTCTGTCTTCTGGCCTTACAGTATAAGTACTGTAGAAACAAATACTTTGATCTTTTCATATTTGTCTCTCTCATAATTGCCAACACAAGGCATTGAATATTAAAAGTTACCAATAAAAATGTATTTAATTAGTAAATACATGAACTAGCCTATCTACACCAGTAAAGTACGTAGCAATGCTTAAGAAGGCGTTTCTAGGTCAGGAGAATCAAATATATTTACAACTATGTCTTGGAAACCTAAAATGCCGTTCCAAATGCTTCAAATGTAGGAGAAGAGGCTGATGAGCACCAGGTACCCTCCAGATGCTTGTCAGATCCTGAATAAATGAATGAAGGAACAGGCAACCAAGACACTGGTTACTTTTGAAGCAAGAGAGTGAGGTCAGATTTGGGATGGGGCACATAGCTTCTGGTCTGGCTTCAGATTTCAATTTCTTAGCCTAAGAGTTGAATCTTCTTTTACATTTTATACTATTTTTGAAATTTCTTTAGGTTTATTTATTTTGGGTAAAAGCGTGAATAGGGGAGGGCCAGAGAGAGGGGGGGGGAGAGAGAGAGAGAGAGAGAGAGAGAGAGAGAGAGAGAGAGAGAGAGAGTCCCAAGCAGGCTCCACACTGTCAGCACAGAGTCTGACACAGGTCTTGAACTCACAAACCACAAGATCATGACCTGAGCAGAAACTAAGAGTCAGATGCTTAACCACCTGAGCCACCCAGATGCTTCAAGAGTTAAACTTCCTAACAGTGCATTATGCTATATATGATTTTGTGTGATTTTCTTAATCTTTGTTTTATTCAACAACACAACATTTTAAATTGAAGAATAAAAATACTAATTTACATAAAAATTAAAGACTGTTAAAAGCTTTAAGTATTTATCTTACATAAGGCCATCTGTCCTTGTATCTTACCTAAGGCCGGCAGCAATTGTTTTTAAGTGTGTACTTATGAAACCCAATCAATCCTTAAATTAAGGTGTCCTGTTGGGGGTGGGGAGGGCAGTCCACAATGTCACTTTGTTTTGCCCTCATCCACTTGATGGCACTAATGGGACTAGTCCAAGTAGTCCTTTCTCCTCAGGCAGCTTATTGGAGCCCTTGAGATAAGGGCTATATGCAGAGTCAGCAGAATATAACTGGTGTACATGGGATCCTAGGTCCTCCGTTTCTTCATCTTTATGATAGAGGATTTCCAAAAATTCGATCATGAGCCACGTCGGGAAGCTGATTTGGCAATATATGTCCTGCTGAGCTACAGTCTGCTCACCACTGGTCCAAAAGCTTGTCCATGGACTAGACCTTGGAGAAATGTTGGCCTCATGGAAGCCCAATAGTGAACAGTACAACATACTTTATGAACGGAACTGACCCCACTGGAAGGTAGAGCCTAAGGACATACAGCACTTACAGGTCTTTCAACCAAAACCGTAAGTGGGGAGTGACTTTAGGGGCCATGGTGGGGTATTACAGTTCTCCAGGACACTGTGGTTTTCTTGCTGGGTAGTATCTGTTGTTTGTCTTTGCACAAGGCTTCATGTTGGTCTCCTACGATCAATGTACTTCAAGTGAGGTTGTCTGTGTCAGACAGCTGGACTCCCAATGGGAAAGCTCTTCCTTGGTTCTGCCTAGAAACTAAATCACTAGGAGAATGGTAGGGGGCTGCGTGCCACAGAGTCACCTCCATCAGGACCCTGAGACCTAGAGGGTGAGCAGGCCAAGTACGGTGGGCAGCGCCAACAGAAGACGGCAGGGACAGCCTGACAACTCACTACACCATGGCCAGCCCCTGTTGGGAGTGCTCAGTAGAGAAGTGCACGAAGGAGATTCCAGAAAGTTGGGCTGCCACAAAAAGAGCAGGCATTCTGGAAAGACTTCTGGCCATCTCCCTGTTTCACCCACTTTCCCTCCAGAAGAGTAATCGGATGCAGGCCAATTGAATGCTGCCTGGAACAGATTCCAGGACCTATGATCTAAGTGAGGCAGGACAGGCTGAAGACATCAAGCCAAATGGCAGGAGCCAAGAGGTGAACTCGAGTCAAATCAAATTCCATCTCTTCCATGAAACAACCAGAGGCACCTGGTAATAATCATGATAACCATTCATGTATATATATATATATATATATATATATATATATATATATATACACACCACTTTACTATTTAAAAATAACTTACTGTCAAAAGGAAGCAGGAAAAGCAATTAAGTTAAATTGTGAGGGATTTCAACTGGATAATAAACTGGGGTAAGATTCCGAGCTTTGTTTGCTTTTGTCTTTGAAAAGTCCAAGGCATTTCCAGACTAGATATTGGAGTCTATTCAAAACCCTCTATTAGACAAGGGGTTCCTAGAGAACCTACAAGTGTCCAAGTAGTTCTAATTATTATTTGTTTGGAAAAAGCAAAGGCTCTAAAAGCCCCTTCCCCACCAGGATGCCTCTTCAGCATCTAAAACTGATTGAAATGAAAGGTAAGTGTGGGGGATGTTCTGTCCAACTCAACACTGGAAAGGGATCTCCTTTTCCAATGGGTAAATCTGCTTGAGTTCTCTCTACTTGTGAGGGATGCAGAAGGATTAATTAGTAAATGATTTCTAAATTTTATGTAATTTGGAAGAATAATAACCTCACAACGATTTCGTGGCACTTAATATTCAGGGAACATTAAGCTCCCTAGAAGAAAGGATTCAGATAAATATAATAATATAACATAATGGAACCTGATTGACAAGGAGCAACGTGACATTTTTAACTTGGCAATGTTTTATTTAATTGCATCTTTATAAGTGAAACTTTCATTTCCAATATTGGTCAGCAGGAAATTTGCTACATTAAACACACTGTTATAAATAGGAATCCAAGGGGCTCTGTTCATAACTATTCAAGGAAACAATTTATAAAGAGATACTTCATGATACATTTTATTGAACTTTATGCTGGTTAGTGCAAGTCTGCAGGCAATGGTGACAAACTACCCTAACCATGACCAATCAAACAAAGGCTATTTTGAACTTACTACTGTCTTTACTCTACTGGTTATATCCTGAGAGAGCACAGGGAATTTGAGGGCCTAATGGGTCACTTTTGCTGAGTGAAATTGGGTGCTGCTGTGGCCCAAAGTTGGCATCAGGGGTAGGCAGTGGTGACAGGGAGGTCACTGGGATAACCGAAGGGAGGGGAAGAAGTCTTGGAGCCAATGGCAGGAAGCTGAAACAGCAGAAGGTGGGGAGGTGTCCCAGGCACAAGATTTCGTCTGAGAAGCAAATTAAAATACAGACACCCAAACCCTGAGTCACCTCTCATGTCTTCTTCCTCTTTTCCCTAATCGCTCTTTTGAAAAATTCCAAGCACACATAAGTTTTCTTTTTCCTTTTCTTTAGGGTCATCCATCAACGATCCCTCTGGGAGCATCTGATCACAAGTAGAAAAATCAACTACCAAAGTCTGTTCCCTTACATGTGACTCACATTTAGGGAATGGGGACACCATGAGAAAATTACTGTCCAAGCCACGAGCGGCAACTCTAGTAGACTTCCTTTGTTTGCTCTGATTTAGTTCCAACATTTGGTCAAGGTATTTTATAATGAAAGCAAATGGGAAAATAGGAACAGAAAGAAAAGAAAATTTCAGTGCTAGTAAACAGTCTTCTTTCTTTCCCCAGATAAAAATCCAACAAACAAACAAACAAACACTGGACTGCCTTCCGCTGTAGAGCCGTCTTTACTGCAGCCATATGTGGGATCGATACAATAAATTTTGCGTGAGGTGCCTCTGTGCAGTTGCTGGTGCACAGACATGACAGAGGGTTAAGAGAACAACAGTGGGAGCCAAAGATGCTATGACCAGTAACGGACATTTGGGAACCCAGATCCGCATTTGGGGCTCAAGGAAGGAGAATTGGTGGTTTAGAAAGCTGAGTCATGTATCATAGCTATGCATGCATGTACACACCTGAATGTATTATTTAGATCACCTGTATATTTTTTTTAATTATTTGTATTTATTTTTGAGAGAGAGAGAGAGAGACAGCATGAGCAGGGGAGGGTCCAAGAGAGAGGGAGACACAGAATCTGAAGCAGGCTCCAGGCTCATGAGCTAGCTGTCAGCACAGAGCCTGATGCAGGGCTCGAACCCATGGACCGTGAGATCATGACCTAAGCCAAAATAAGAGGCTCAACTGACTGAGCCATCCAGGTGCCCCCAAATCCTAAATTCTTAATGAACCAAATTACTTGGATCCTAAATGAATCCCACTGAGTACTTCACTGCAGATCTCTAGACATAAACCAACACAAATAGTACCACTTCCCAAATATTCTGGGGAAGCAAACCGATGTAGAAAAGGATTTCACAAATCTTACATCCTATGCACAAGAATAACTGTAGTGCATATCTTTATATAAAGATATGCCCTGCATTTCCACTCTAAGACACACCTTACATCATATGTTGACAGTCTGGCCATGCCTCCTATTTGAGAAGTTTAAGAAAGCACGCTTACATCTGCAAAGCCAATATAATGAGCACCTTTATACAAGAGAATTCTCAGCCGCACATGCGGAAATTAAGGCCAGCCAGTGGAATCTCAAAGGAAATTCAAGTTGAAAGTGGAGACCGTTCCCAATAGAAGTCATATGAGGTCTCAGGTAGAGAACATTTTTCTTTTGGTACTAAATGAAAAGAAGTGCAACAAAAATGTTAAGTGATGGGTCCGATAAATTAAATTAAGACGTGAATATGAGGAGTACCAAATCATATGACTGAACGGAAAACCTTACGGACAAGGAATCCTACAACAGAACCAGATGCTGCTGTTGGAAAAACATTCCAATCATAGGTTGGCATCAAAATTGCCCCCATCTCTACTGAAACTGTCCAAGTATTAAACCCTACATCAGGAACACTCATCTCTGGACCCAACGGCATGGAATTTTGCAGCTGCCTGAAAGGAAAATCTATCTCCGCTGAATTACTTTCAAAAAAGAGAGGAACGCCATTTCTCTCAAGGACTCCTTAACATCAGAATCAATTTCCAGATAATTTCTCTAGAGACCACTCAGTCACCATCCAAGGGGACTGTCCTTAAGGGGAGCTAGCTATGTGGTCACAAGGGGAAAGAGGGACATCACGTGCTCCCGGCTCAGGAAAACAAAAGCACGGCCATGTGGGACACACAGTACCTTCGCACAAGACTTCCATGTGGCCAATTTCAATGGAAATGCGCCAAGCAGAATCAAAGTTTTCCTTTCATTTCCAGCTTCACTCTAGGACTAGTTTTCTCAGTTACACAGAACTTTCAGAGTTTCAGTGCCTTGCAGGTTTAAGGTTCTGGCTCACCTCAATAGGAAAGATTGACATGGCAGGTTTACCCTTTGGGGATGGAGTAGGTCGTGCAAGGAAAGCAGACGGGGAAAGAACTGTCTTCTCCTTGCGCCTCAAACATGAACTTTCTAACGCTGGCTCTGTGACCTGGTGCCTCTGAGCCCACAACTTAGTTTCCTGAACCCTCTAGTCCTTGGATTCCTGACCTATGACTTAGGAGTTAAAAAAGACTTTAAGCACCCCTTGGGTAAAGTCTTTTTTAACTCCTAAATCGGCTATTTGAGCACCCAACTTCAGCTCAGGTCATGGTTTCACGGTTTGTGGGTTTGAGCACCAAGTTAGGCTCTGTGTTAATAGCTCAGAGCCTGGAGCCCGCTTCGAATGCTGTGTCTCCGTCTCTCTCTGCCTCTCACCCACTCATACTCTGTCTCTCTCTCTCCCTCACAAATAAATATTAAAAAATTAAAATAAAATAAAAGACTTGACCTAAAAGGAATAATGTGAGGAATAAAATAATCCTTTAACGTACTTACTGTACTGCCTCTCATCTTTGTGGTGGTCAACTGGTGTTAGTGATAATAATGAATATGATGTTTGTGAGGTAAATTTACTTTAGATGGCCTCGCTTCTAGATTCTTCTGTCCTATAAGGCTGTTTCCCTCTCTTTTCCCACGGCATCAGAACTCCCACGGGGCAGGCAGGTTCCAGAGTCTTTCCTATGGTGGTTGTTACCTTCTGCCAGGCTGCTGCTGCCGTGGCTTTCTGGACCCCTGTGGCCCTGTGACCCAAATGCCCAAGGCCCCACCCCCCGAGATTGTCCACTCGCATTGCGTAGATCCTGTTTCCTTCATTTCTCCACGCTCGTCTCCAGGTTTTTAAGGACACCTTTGGTCAGGACTGGGCAGGAAGCTGCCACTAACATCTTCGCGGGATGGGAGAGAGGATGCAGGAGAGGACCGCCGAACATAGACTCAGAAAACAATGGAGAGGAAGGAGTTGTATATGCAAGATTTCAAGGGAAAATCAAACACCATTGACACTAATTATTGATATTAGAAAACCCAATGAAGTAAGACAAGGAGAGACTTAAAAGTATATTTCTTCTCTGTATAACTAATCATCGCCATTCATGGTGCACCATTTATCCTTCATGGCTAATTAACATGCAGCAGAAGCACAATTATGTGTATTGTTCGATATTAAAATCATAACAACAGGATTTTTAAGCTTGAAGACGCTTTTGAGATCACATAGGTCAAGCCACTCCCTTCGAAGACAGGGAGTTTGAAGTGTGAAAAGTTAAATGATTTGCTGGCTCCCAGAGCAGTGCTCAGGCAGAAAGACCCCCAGTCTGGACTCCATCCCCTGTTGGCCACCACCCTACCTTTGAAGCAAATGGGATTTATTGCGAGTGTGAAATTTCATACAGAGTACTATCTGTTACTTCGTAAGAGAAATAGGTTTTGAACCCTGACTTTAACATGTTAATTTTCAGATATTATTAAATCATTCCAGTAGAAATTTCTGGGAGAAATAGTAAGTCCAGAGTTAATGAAGACTGGGAAATAATAGATTTAGGGCAAGGGTATCTGCATTTATATGAGTTCTGGAAACAGGTTGGTGGGAAAATTAAAGAGCATTAAGAAAACAACCATAAGACAAATAAAACTTTTGAAAATGTCCTTGTCTATTACAAAATACACACCATAAGGTAAAAGACATTAACTTTTATCTTGAATTCTTTTAACCTAGAATCGCTGTCTCAAGATAAAGGGAAATTATGCCAGTTATGGAAACTATGTAAGTGCAACTACCCAAAGCTTCTTCCCAATCAGGTCCCAGACAGAGACTGTGAAATCCCACACATCTCTGGTAGCTCCAAGTAAAGACCCTTCTAAGCCTCCTCTACTCCCTGATGTGAGAAGTACCAAAAATCATTTGCTTGGAAGAAAATCTTCCCTCTGCTAGTCACCTCTTTGAGCACAGAGACAGGGCATTACCTGTGTGGGGGCTAGAAACAAATCTGGGCTGTTCCATGGTGAGGCCAATAGTTCACTCAGTCCCTTCCACGCCCCTCACTTCAATACCACACATTTCCAGCAAATGGACACCAGAGGGTTCTATCTCAGTCATCATCCCTGCTATGTATATATATTTTGGAGCCCCTTTAAAGTCAACAATCTTCCTAAAAAATTAATATATTTGGAGGGGGAGCGCCTGGGTGGCTCAGTCGGTTAAACGTCCAACTTTGGCTCAGGTCGTGACCTTACAGTTTGTGAGTTTGAACCTCATATCAGGCTCTGTGCTGACAGCTTATAGCCTGGAGCCTGCTTCGGATTCTGTGCCTCCCTCTCTCTCTCTCTCTGCCCCTCCCCCACTTGCACGCTGTCTCTCTCTCTCTCAAAAATAAAACTTAAAAAAATTGTTTTAATTTAAAAATTAATATATTTAGAATATGTAGTTGAGAATTTAAAATAGTCAGAACGTTCCATGCTTCCTTCATCAATTTATGGACCCAAAGGCCCAACTGAGGGTTCCAAACCCTCCGTGACCAGCTAGGAATGTTGTCATGGAGACTAGAGGAGTACAGCATTGCCTTCCGTCAATGTCATCCATCTTCAACTAACACATTCCCATTTCCTGAGGGTATGCGTCATACTCTTGTAATCCTGCTGCATTACAAACCAATATTAAAGTACAGAAAAATTTAAAAGTAGCAAGAAAACACTTACAATTTGACCAACCCCATCCAGTCAGTATTTCACAGAACTTTATACGTTTGTATGTATGCATACATACCTTTCCCATCGTTGAGACCAGAATAGACATATGATAGTGGTTCGAGTTTTTTAAACTTGATTTCATATATACACATACAAAACTTAGAAATTTTAATGACTATAAATTATACCACTAAATTAATGTGCCATGATTTATTTTATATTATTGGATAAACAATTTGCCTACAACTTTCACTGTTACAGGCATCAATGCATGAAGCATCTTCATGTATAAAGCATTTTCCCTCCTCTGGATTATTTCCTTAGGATAAATTTCCAGAAGAGAGGTGTTTTGTTTTGTTTTGTTTGTTTGTTTGTTTGTTGGCTCTAAGGTTAGAACTTTGTATGTGGGACAGTGTATATGAAGCATATGCAATATAATGACATAAAGCAAAATACAAATATGTATTTGTATAGAGGTATGTGTATATCTACATATAGGTGTGTACATGGAGAACTATATGTAGTTATATGGTTTTACAGCTATATAATTACACAGTTACACATTCTGACTAGAGCATTATATTTTGGACCCTCTCAAATTTTTACTAGAAAATAATGTTCATAACTTTTTAAATAATCACTTACTAATCAAGGAATAAAACAAAATTTGAGGAACACCTGAACGGTCACCGACGCTGCGGTGCTAGAGCTGATTCAGAAATTGAAGGCAAACTTCGTCTGAGACGTTGATGGGAATCCACATCAGCTCTCTGGGTTTCAATGTTCTCATTTAAAACAGAACAAAACAAACAAAACAAAAGAGGAATCTCTAGATCCCCTGTTTTCTTTCTGGCTCTCTCTTCCTAGGCATTATTACTTTGTGACTACCAAATACCCACAGGTTGGATGTTACATCTTCTCACCATAGATGGTATGTAAACACTGTGTCCCCCCCAAAATAGCCAAATGGTGAGATATTTAGGTAAATGATACTGAAAAGACAAACCACAAACCTAAATATGTGCTCTTGGGTTAAATAGGAAAAAACATAATTAGTTAAAGCGTCTATATAAACGGAGCCTGGCAAATCTCTTAAATGGATCTGAGATTAGAAACCAGCAACAGATGGTAACATGCTTCCCACAAAGCCAATTTCTCTATAACCTTGAAATTTTGAAAGGTCCCCAAAGAAGTAAAATCGCGGCTCCGAGCCGCGATTGTCCTCATGACAGATGACGCTAATGGACTTGTGTCAAAGGAAGAAGATGAGATCGATGTTTTTCGGGTTTCCGTCCCCCAGGTGCCAGGACATTTTGCCATCAGGCATGTGGTATAAATCTTCGAGTGACTAAGAGGACAGAAGTGGAAAATATGTTGGCAGGAGGAGGAGGTGATGAAGGCCCAGTTCACAGATCACCGGCAAGAGCGCTGTGCAGTTGAAGCTTGTCCTGGACAGAGGAGAGAGGCTGCCGTCACTTCCCCACCCGCCTCCCAGACCCACGCCAGACCACGTGAACGAACGCAAAATGGAAGTTCACTCTCTAAACACAACTGACTGCGGCGTTAGGAATCATCACAGAGTACATGACACGAGGCATCATCAAATGATCTAATGGGAAATAGCTGAGTGTTTTGTTTGTGTTGTTGTTGTTTTTCCCAAAAAGGAGGTGAAACTCCGCATCTTCTTAGTTTCCCAGCCTTCACTAGGTTCCCCACCCTTCATCAAATCATTGGACAGCGGGCCAAACACCAAACGGCAGGAGCTCTATTTTTACCCAGTAAGGAAGAGAATTCAAACAGCCCTTTACTTATGAACTACTAGATGCTTTCTTAGCTCACAATATAACTCCTATGAGTCAAATTTTGGAAATCCCAAGGACGGTTTGAAACCTGTTCATTCTACGAAATCCATCATGTCCACCTCCCCCCACCACTCATTCAACCACCTATTTATCCACGTATTTGTGTAATAAACTTTATAGAGCACCTACTATGTGCATAACAAAGAATGTACTCCCAGAAACCCTGAGATTTACTCCCAGTGAAAGCCTGTGTAGAGGGTTTGTTTTCTCCGTCAATGCATTTATTGTTAGAGCGGCCTAAGACTTCTACATTTGAACTTGGAGGGTGAAAGAAATTAAGGAATTTTAGGATTATTAGAGAAGAGAAAAAAAAAGAGTTAATATTTAGCTTCTGAAATTCAAAAGAAGACTGTACGGTCAGACAACATACTTGAGGGCCGAGCTGTGAGAGTGGATTTTCTACATTCTTGCCTGGGGTCACTTTTCAACCTATCAACAGCTGAGGCTGGTGATTTAATCTGAGGGTTTTATACAGTGGATTTCCCAGAAGCACAGGAAGGGGAAGTTCAACCTCTGAGGAATTCTGGGAAGAAGCAAAGAAAAGGGGGACCAGAGAAAAGGAGGCTGAGGACGCAGAACCACGGAGTGAACCCTGAGCGCCCCTCTCCGCACGCTGTTCCACATAAACCTGCCAGTGTCTTCTCAGACTCAGCAGATGCTGCCGAAGGAAACTTGAGCAGAAAATTAGTATCCCCTGCAAGGAGGCCCTAAAAACTGCAATAAATCTCCATTGAGTCAAGTGGATTTCTAGACTCTCCAAGCAACTCCATTTATTCCCTTCCCCTTTGCTCCAAAAATAGCAAAACCACCTCCTAAATGAGTAACTGCTAAACATGACCACAAATACAGTCATGTACTTGAAGCAGTGGAACTTCAGAAAGAAGGCACTGTATACATTCCAGATTCTTCTATAAGAACACCATTCATTCAGGTGACGCAAAATTTGTCATCTTATAAATCAGCATAAAGCCAAATGAAATCCTGAAAATCATCAAAGGCATGTGTGGCCTAAGAGAATGGCAATGTATGATTGGGTGGGGGTTAGAATGAGTATCCAAACATGGGCCCCTACCAGTTTGTCTAAGGTTAAGATCCCTTCAAATGCACCAATCTGAACAAAACTTCACAGCTTATAATTTGCTTATATAAACCTCCTCATGATGAGAAAGCAAAAACAAAACAAAGAGGGTGAGTCGATTGGATGTTCTCAGCTTTATAAGGTAAGTAGTTGCTGTGATGGGGAAGGTGACATGGTCTGAGGAGACCAGAGAAGATGATGGGGTTTGGCCCCGAAGACCTCCCCCATCCTGCTCTCCTGGAAGGGGAGAAAGTGGCTGCGAAGGAGCCCAATGAGTTTATTTACATTCTGTCATTAGCGACAGAGAACCAGAGATTTATTAACGGCAAAATGCAAACACATTTAACTCACAGTGATTTACATAGTTGGAAGTTGAAGGTACATAAGAGCATACAAATGAGCAAAAAAGGCATTAGAACTTTAGAAAAAAATTATTCTTATAGACTTTTCAGTCCCAAACTGAGAAAGATCCTACATGGCTGATGCGCTAGTATACCACGTATGAACCATGGAACCAGTATGGAAAGAAACCTGAAAGGTCTTTACTAAATGTCAGTAAATGTCTTTGGCTTTTTGGCAACACTGATGCTGAGAACGCCAGGGGATTCCCAGCTTTATCAACAGAAAAACGTGTTTTTCGATAATGACTTCTCTAATAACCAAGAAACGCTGCTCCCTTTCTCTGTAAATCTGTCAGACTGAAATCTGAAGCGAGAAGATTATACCAAGCCAGAGCTACTGCATCTGACTTGCCCTACGTTTTAGGTTCGTCATATTCTGTCAGTACGTTTATTTGTTGGTACCCTCTTCTCTGCACTCATTTACAAGCTCCTTCCCCTCCGAAGCTATCACACCCAGAGATACAAACCCCTCTCATTCTTCAAGACCTGCCCAATGGTACTCCCCCCCTGAAAATCCCAGGCAGAACCAATGGTTTCTTGCACTCTGCATGAACAGCAAATTCCTCACACCTCTGTTTACAGCGTTATTTTAATCAAGCTTGGTTTCACTAAAGGGTCAGACTGTTGTGTTTTGCTTACGAGGACCCTGTGCATAACAGCAAGTCCTTATGTGTGTCTTAGCCAGCTTGGGCCGCTATAACAAAATATGATAGCCCGGGAAGCTTAAACAACAGAAATTTATTTCCCATGGTTCAGAGGCTGGGAAGTCCAAGATCAAGGAGCTGGCAGCTCTGGCTCTTAGGAAGGGGCCTCTTCCTGGCTTGGAAATGGTTGCCTTCTCACCATATCCTCGTAGGGTAGAGAAAGAGAGCTCTGCTGTCTCTTCCTCTTCTTACAAGAACACCAGTGCCATTATGGAAAATCTGTCACCACCTATTCACCTTCCAAAGGCCTCACCTTCTACCAAATGCCATCATCCTGGGGGTCAGGGTTTCAACATGAATTTCCAACTTTCAGTCCATCGCAGAAAGCTAACTAACTTGAATGAGACACAATTACCTCACTAGATGCTTCTATCCCCTTCAATAAGTGCTTGAGACAAAAATCTACGATGGAAACATTTGTTTCTCACTTGTTCTAAAACCTAGCAATCCACACACCAAGATCTGTAGTCCACCTCTCACTGGTTTCTCTGTTTTCACCAGAGTGAGACGAACTGAATGTTATTTTATCAGTGCGCATCATGACTTCGGTGTACCTGCCCGCCACTGACCTCAGCCCCAGCAGCACAGTTGGGCTTCCTTCCTCCGGTGTGAAAAAAAACAAAACAAAAGTTCACCAGCAAGCCCGCTCTGTCTCACCAGGAGTGCCTCGGTGGCTCAGTCGATTGATTTTGGCTCAGGTCATGACCTCGAGGTCATGAGATCGAGCCCCACATCGGACCCTGTGCTGACCGTGTGGAACATGCTTGGATTCTCGGTCTCCCTCTCTCTCTGCCTCTCCCTCACTCACGATCTCTCACTCTCTCTTTCTCAAACATAAATAAACATGTAAAAAATGGATCTTACCAAATATTACTCAAAAGCGTACTCCTCTGACATTATTTACATTCACACTTTTCAGAAAACTAATCTTTCTGCTATAGATCCAAGGATGGAGACTTGCCTTTACAAACAATTACTCCCCAGGACAGGCCAGCTTACACTATTTCACTAATCTCCCTAAGGACACTGTGAGATGATTTCCATTCTTTCCAAGAGAAACAGGCTGAGAAGAGGTGAAAGAACCCCCTCCGTGTTGCACGGCCGATCCATGAGAGAAAAGATTCTATCTATCCAGTGTTCTTCTAACCCTGAAGCCCATAAATATTCAACGACACCATCTGGTCTTTCCAAGTCACATGACAAAGCATCGAAAGGGAACTGAAATATATTGAGCCCCTCTTTTATGCCATGTGATAAAAGATGACGAAAAGTCCCATGAAGATTTAATGGGTGGAAGTTGGGGGGTGGGGGAACCCTGTCACTTTGAAGCTGTACACAGTTTTTGTTAAAAGAAGTAGAATTTGATCCCTGTTTTGGAACGTGATTTTTGTTTGTTTGCCTAGTGACATTAATTATTGCCAAAAATCCTGTAAGGAAGAAATATTGTTATTGCTGTTGCCAGGACACAAGAATGCTTATCTCAAAAGGTAGCAGTGTGAATTCCATGAACAGTGTAACGGATGCCAAGCGCAATGTCTGGGCCCACGGTGTACGTTCAGCGACAGCACTTTCAATTAAAATGTCCTGTTCTGGGGCTCCTGATGGCTCAGTGGGTTGAGCGTCTGACTTCAGCTCAGGTCATGATCTCAGGGTTCATGAGTTCCAGCCCCACATTGGCTTGCTGAGATCAGCTAGGAGCCCGCTTCCAATCCTCTGTCCCCCTCTCTCTCTGCCCTTCTCCTGTTCATACTCATCTCTCAAAACAAAAACAAAAACAAACAAACAAAAACCCCCACATTTTTTAAAAATGCCCAATGGCACCTGGGTGGCTCAGTGGTTAAGTGTTGACTCCTGGTTTTGGTTCAGATCGTGATCTCATGGTTTGTGGGTTCAAGCCCTACGTTGGGCTCTGCACTGAGCCTGCTTGGAATTTTCTCTTTCTCCCTCTCTCTGCCCCTCCCCTACTCATGCCATCTCTGTCTCTCTCAGAATAAATAAATTTAAAAATTTTTAGTAAAAAAATGTCCTACTTGGGGCACCTGGGTGGCTCAGTCAGTTAAATGTCTGCCTTCGGCTCAGGTCATGATCTCACTATTCATGGGTTGGAGCTCCCCATCGGGCCCTGTGCTGACAGCTCAGAGCCTGGAGCCTGCTTTGGATTCTGTCTCCCTTGCTCTCTGCCCCTCTCCCACTTGTTCTCTCTCTCTCTCTCTCAAAGTAAATAAACATTAGGAAAACAATGTCCTACTCTTCTAAAGACAAGGACAGCCATGGGGCAGGTTTAGAAGTTTTACACCCTGGCACAGCTCTTATAAGGTAGACTTAAGAGTCAGCTTAAGACTTCCTGGTTACAAAGCCTATAACCTGGAATTTCCTCCAGTGTCAATTCCTGAAGGCATCTCATATTTACAACGGATACGGGAAAACTAAGCAAGCATATGTCCGTAACCCACTGAAAAGTAAAGGGATGAACTCTGAAATGCCATCTGCTCTTTTAAATCAAGATATAGAGTCTGTTGAATGTCTCAAGCTAAAACCTGTACTCCCTTTAAAATGACCAAAAAAAGAGCAGATTGCTCTGTAAAGACCATGCCTTCTAATCCAGAAAGTTATTGCTCATTTGACTTCAGCCTCATTTGAAATTATATACTCTCCTGAGTGCCAGACACAAGGGCTGGCCCCCAGGTCTGAAAGGCACGGCTTCTGTAACCCAAACATCCTTTGGAAAATACCAGTAGCTCCATCTACTGAGGCCCCCAACCAACTTCCTCCTCGGTAAGGCCTCCCCAAACCCAAGATGTCTACTGTCACCATGTCCTTGGCTTCAAGCTCTCTGCGTGGCTCTGTGCGGCCCGTCCTACGTCAGCTGCACCTGAACATAAACCGAGCTGGCCACTCCTCCTTCTCTGAGCTGGAATTAGGGAGGTTAACCCTCCTTTCCGAGCCAGATGAACTGGAAGGAAATAAAATGTATAGGCTGAGGTTGGAAATATTTCTACAAGTTCCCCACATTCGTTTCCTTGAAAAGTATATGAATTCCTTACTTTAGGCCAGTGCTTCGCCACTGCGTCTGAGCACGGCCGCTCCCTGGAACGCTGGCTAAACAGACACATTTATGAATTGCACTTCTCCAGAGGAAGGATCTAGGAACTGATGACAGTGCATGGCGAATCCTTAGGGTCCCCCACGCTTGGAAGACACAACTGAAATCATTGCACTCTACATCAAGTATATTTTAAAGGAATTTTTTGCAAACATAATTGTAATTGCCAACTTTATTTTCCTTGCCAATGTGTCCACAATTGCAACCGTATTTTTAAGTCCTTCTAATTTCCTCGTTTTAGTGATGTTGGTGCGAACCACCAGTCCAGGACTTCTATCTTAACAAGAGGGTCGGTAACGTGGCAGGTTTGGTATTATGTTGGGTCACAGCACAAGGACAAGCTGTTACCAACAGGCTCCACATAATTTTCTGTGCGCCTCAAACGTCTCCCAGCAGCTGACCTGACATGGCTCGAAATTAGCTTGAGCAATTTGACAGGATCACAACATCTGCCCTGGGGCTAGAGCTGTACATTTCTCTTTTGAGATTTAACGTGTTCAGGTAAACCTGCACATTTTTATCTATTAAAGATACAGTCGATATAGTCACTAAAAGCAAGACGGGTTATCAAAATCACTGGGAGTATCTTGCAGCAAGAAATATTATGAAGAGATATCATACGGAGCATTTTATTATACAATATTAACCTCAAGAATGCATTTAGGTAGTTCTTTATGTATTTTTATATACATTCTTCCCCATTTGGTTGATGCATTTTAAAAAGCATTAAAAAAAATAAAAACGCTGACCCTTGAAATCCGATGGCCATTTTCTGTATAAAATTCACCAAAATAAAATGCGAATACTGGCTTACGGGGTTAAGCAGGCACTGATTAAATAAATGAATAGTAATATAGCCACAGAGACCAGCAGTTGGCATGAAGATTATGATTATGACACAAACATGATATTTAAAGAGCTTATGACGTTTTAGAGCTGCAAGGGGTCGAGACTCAAAATATTAAAACCCACGTTGCAGATCTGTCCTGTTTACCACTTTCTCTCATTTCTCACAAAGTCTTTATTGCCCCGAGTCACCGAACCCCCTGCTTTTCTCTAGTGTCTTGTCCCTCTCCTTCTGGTGTTCTTTGTAGTCAAATGCGTACCCCTCTGACTATCTCTTTTAAAGAGAGCTGAGTAAAATAAAAATATATCACACATACTGACCCAAGTAGTTACTATCCAGGTGTCCTCTGGCATTAAAGACTCAGTTCGAAGTGAAGTCATTTCTCTGGTCTTCTGGACAAAGCGTTGTGACGATGACGATGGGCAGTTAAAGCTGTCACTGGCCACCATGTGAAGCCAGGAAATGGGACTGACCCAGGGGAAGCAAAGCCCACAGATGGATCCTGGTGGTATCCTTCGGCCCTAAGTTGAACTGTACCCACAGTTAGACTTAGTCCTACACCACTGTTTCTCAAATTTTACTATGTATCAGAACAATCCAGAGGGCTTGTTAAAGCAGACAGCTGAACCCCAGGGTCAGAGTTTCTGATTCAGTAAACTGTAGGGGAGAGGACTCAGAACTGGCATTTCTAAAAAGTACCTAGTTGACGCTCCCTCAAAAACATACTTTGAGAAACACTGTCCTAACTATTCCATTTAAGTAGGCTGATAAATTGTAATTTAAAAAATTAAATTTATTTATTTATTTTGAGAGAGACAGAGACACTGCAAGCAGGGGAGGGGCAGACAGAGAGAGGGAAAGAGAGTATTCCAAGCAGGCTCCGCAATGTTAGCATGGAGCCCGATGTGGGACTTGAACTCATAAAACTGTGAGATCACGACCTGAGCTGAAACGAAGAATCGGACACTTAACCAACTGAGCCCCCCAGGTACTCCTGTAATTTTTTTCTTAAGCAGGTTTGGGTTGGGTTTTCAGTTACTTGGACCCTAAAAGATGTCCTACCTGATACACCTAGGAGTATACGAAAGCCATCTGGTCCCCAAGTAAGGCTGAATTATTCCATGTTGGGGTTCATCCATGAAAAGCATGTGAAGGAAACTCATGAGGCAACTATGACATAGAATAACATACATTTCATAGTGTATTTAAGGGAAGAGTTTTAAGTATTTCATACAGTTACATTTCATAGCACCTTATAATCAAATATTGGAGATACATAAAAAAATAATACTTAGATTTCTTTTCTGTATAACAGAAAATTTGATATTTTAAAAAAATTTTTAATGTTTATTTATTTTTGATAGAGAGAGATAAAGAGAGAGACAGAGGGTGAGCAGGGGAGGGGCAGAGAGAGAGCGAGACACAGAATCTGAAGCTGGGTCTGGGCTCGGAGCTGTCAGCACAGAGCCTGATGCGGGGCTGTAACTCACAGACTGCCAGATCATGACCTGCGCCGAAGTCGGATGCTTAACCAACTGAGCCATCCAGGCATCCCCAAAAGTTTCTGATACTTTCATGTGGGATTTTATTTTGATGAACTGAAATTGAAGCTATTTTTACATAAGAAATGTAATACCATTCACTCCAACACAGATCTGGTTTTACTTTGGTACAGTAAAAACACTATACTTAAGAGTTGCAACTGGTGTTCCTTTAACATACAATCTGTAGTTTCTTTCCTCCATCTTTGGCAATCCTATGAGAAATAGTTATCTACACCTAAAGAGTCAAAGTACCCCAGACACCCAGACACTCACAATAAAAATACGTGTTGAAGTAACTAGAAACATACAGGTGCGCCCGGGTGGCTCAGTCAGTTAAAGGTCCGACTTTGGCTCAGGTCAGGATCTCATGGCTTGTGAGTTCAAGCCCCACTTTGGGCTCTGTGCTGACAGCTCAGAGTCTGCTTCGGATTCTGTGTCTCCCTCTCTCTCTGCCCCTCCCCCGCTTGCGTGCTGTCTCTGTCTCTCAAAAATGAATAAACGTTAAAAAAAAACTTTTTAGAAACTTATCTGGATGGGACATTTTCTACAGGAGTCACTAAATTTTTAGTCTTCTTGGTCTTGGTACCCATTCATTAGGGGATGAACTGCAATCTTTGGGAGCTGATGTGTCCTTTGGCCACTGAAGATGACTGTTTTAGGAACAATGGTTCTTGCTTCCTTTGCCCTCAAAAACACTGTCTTCTCAACTTCCAATTTATGGCCCCAAGTAGCCCCTTCTTTGGGCAGCAGGTGGCAGATAGTTGTATTTAAGCAGAAGGAGGACGAGGTGCCAGGGCTTAGCACCAGAGCTGGGCAGGAGTTTCCTAGCTGGCAGAGACTTAACCCTTTAATCTCCAAGTATGAAGAGGCCCACGTGTCCCTGGAGGTTCCAGGACTCGGAGGATTTGAAAACCAGTATGACCACAGCAGTTTATATTTAGCAAAGAAGTCTTCCCCCACCTCCCCAGCCCACCCTCAGTCCCCGCCCATCCCGTCATAGAACAAAGCACCAGCATCTCCTTCCCCTTTTCTTTCTCCGGCCACCGTCGTAATTCAGAATAGTCTTCGTTTTCACGAGTGGCTCTTAAAACAGCTTTCTCGTTGTTCCGTCCACTTAAAGGCTTTTTTCTTTTCATTTATTCAAAGATCTATGCTCCTGAAATTTCTATCTGGAAAGGCCAAGTGTCTGCTCATCATTACCTGCCAAGGGCGGTCCACAGCCCTGGTATTGACAGGCTGCCCCGGAGCTGCCCTCAGTCCTCTGCAGACCTCTCCCGGAGAACCCCTCAGAAAGCACCCACCGACCTCAGTGAGCAAGACTGGTGTCCGTGAGGCTCCACCTCCAGATGCTGCCACTTCCTCCCTCCGGCTGCAATGCCAGTCCTCGCATGCCCACTAGGTAGTCACTTACTTATTTTCAAAACAGCTCGAACTCCTCCTATGCAAGGCACTTTGTCACTCCTGAATACTGCATTGCGCTGTATTTCAAACCTACCACTACATTTCCTAAAGAAAAAAAAAGAATCTACTCTTTTATTTATTTATTTATTTATTTATTTATTTATTTATTTATTTTTGAGAGAGAGAAAGAGAGCATGTGAGTGGGGGAGGGGGGCAGAGGGAAAGAGAATCTTAAGCTCCACACCCAGCACAGAGTCTGATGCGGGGCTTGATCTCACAGTCCCGGGATCATGACCAGAGTCAAAGTCAGGAGTCAAACACTCAACTAACCGAGCCATGCAGGCCTCCCCAAGACTCATATTTTAATCTTCACAGCGCCTACAGCAACCAATGTACAGTCTAATTCGCAGTAGTTGCTTAAAAAATTTCTGGTAATCGCATACATACAACACCAATATGTACATCTTCTGTTTTATATTCATCTATATATAAATTCTTGGATCTTTATGTATGAAAAAGCAGTCCATTTTCAGAGTTTCAACTCTTAACGACAGTGACTAATTTATATGGGCGTGGTTTCTGATTATTACGCATATGTTTTTCTTAAAAACATTTGTACTTATACGGACTTCCAGTAAAATTGTAAGTCATCTGAATTTCAAGATCAAGGTTTGTGAAAAATTAGTCCCTAAAAGACCTACAGCTCATTAGAAAGAGGAAATACATTCTCCGTTAAGTTAATAAACCACCTAACAGCACTGCCAGTTTACAGCGGCTGCCTGGCCAATTACGGCTGTGGGACAGCTCACACAATTTAAAACGGGTTAGGTTCTTGAGTCTTAAACCCACTGAGTTCTGCTGCTGTTTAAAATCTGAGAAAGAGAAATCTGAATACTACCAACTATGTTGACTGATTCCACTGCCTTGTTGAAGTTCTCAGATTTAAAAAAAATCCAAAAATAGCTTATTCAAGTCACCTAACACATTATCCTACATAAAATATTCTTTTAAGGTAGAAAATATATGAAAATTAAAACCTGTAATTTAGCGAAAAGTAGATCAACGGCTTACCAAACGTGCCCGTGAAAACAGACAACCACTGAACTTGCTTCATGACATATGTCAGTATTCTGGTTTTCATCAAAACACCACATTTTATAGCATTTGGGGCAGGCGTTAATGCAAAGACCCATTGAAAGATGTCAGAAAAATGACAGACTGAGTATATTTGAGTACAGTGGAAAGAAACACTTTCCCTTTGGCTCACAGGACATTAGGTCTATATTTAGAGAACTCATTTTTATGAGACGGGTATGAATTCCCTCATCAGATACTAGCTTCCGGATGTATTTTTGCTTTTCTCTTTTTAATTTTCTTACCCCTTCATAAAAATCAATATAATTCACTGTATAATTAATATGGTTACATTTAAAGCTGAAACATATTTACCTCCAAATTAAATTTAAATATCAGGTATTTATAATCACATCAATCAACTAATTTCACTGAGCAGCCACGATCTTGGAATGCCTATGTTAAACCTTCTGGCTGATGGAATAATTACTGTCAACCACTCCATTGCCTCCTGCCCTGTCACCTGGCCATGTGGAGAAGGCAGAGCACAGGTACGGGGCTTGATCATGTGACTCCACTGGCCCAACAGTATGTGGACACAATTGGCAGGTGACTTAAAGCCACAAGGAGCACAGAGTATTTCCTCTCACCCTGTGGTCCTCCTGTGACCCACCATGACGGAAGCACACCCTGACAGGGAGCTCAGCCTGCACCCTGGATTCCAGTCCTGCCCAGCTGAGTCATGGCTGAACCACACACCCAAGAGTGGGAAATAAAGATTGGTTTTGGTGGGTTTTGGTAAGCCACTGAATTTTGGGGTAGTTTGTAATGCAGCAATTCTTTTTTTTTTTTAATGTTTATTTATTTTGAGAGGGAGAGCCTAATTCAGAACTCAAACTCACAAACCACAAGACCATGACCTGAGCCGAAGTCAGGAGCCAGACACTTAACCAACTGAGCCACCCCGGCGCCCTTGCGGCAATTCTTGCAGCAATAACAATAAAGTCCTAGGAGAGAATATTAGAGAAAATTTATCCCTGCCCTGGAAATTGCAGAAAAGGAATTTAAATATTCTTGGGCATCGGTTATGGTGGCGCTGTGCTAAACGGGGTAAGTCAGCAGAAGAGGGACTGCACAGGTTTTGGTGTCACATAAAATGTGATCTTAAACATTTCACTTAATCTTTCTGAGGCCCAGCTCTTTCTCCTTAGAATGGCAGGATGACCCGCTGGTAGGTTTACTGTGAGAATTTAACACAAGAAGCATCCAGCAAATCCTCAGTAAGTATTAACTGTATCACCATTACCTTATTTCAATTCCATAGTAACACTACAAGACACATCATTATAATTAAGCAGATGTTTTTTTAAAGTATATCCCATATAGAGGCGTCTGGGTGGCTTAGTCCGTTGAGCATCTGACTCTTGATTTCGGCTCAGGTCATGATCTCACGGGTTCATGAGATCAAGTCCTGCATCCGGCTCTGTGCTGACAGCATGGAGTCCACTTGGGACTCTCTTTCCCTGCCCCCCCCAACCCTCCTTCTCTCTCTGACCCTTCCCCATGCACACACATTCTCTCTCTCTCTCAAAATAAATAAACACCTTTTAAAGTGTATCCCATAAAATGTTGCCCTTTTAGAAAGGAATCGTTTTCTCTACCATCGCTACTTCCTGCAAATAATCACGGACACATCACTCACAAGCTGTTCTTCTAACCCATGTTTGGCACCCTCACCAGGTTGACGAGTTCTCTTCCATGTAGAGACAGCAGAGACTGTTGTGGTATTTGATGTGACTATTATGATTTTTGTATGGCTTTTGATATCTATTGTGTGGGCAAATTTCAAGATGTGTACAGATATTCCTTTATTGTATTTTCATAGGCTTCATGCCGACAGTTGGGAATTTGACAAATGCCAAGTCGACTTTACAGAATATTAATGCCTATATTACGATACATGCAGGTATGGCATTGGGTGCTCATTAACTATTAACTTATGAGAGTGAGAATTATTAAAATTCTCAGAAAGTAGAGCTTTCAAGGCAAGCTGAAGGCAGTAGGCTTTCTCTCTGTAGTGGTCAATTGTCGGTCATGAAAATCTTTCCACTCCTTTCCTAAACCAGTGGTCACTGGATTCAGAGCCTGCTGCTTTCTGACGGCTCCGGTCTGCACCTACCCATGCCGTGTCCTCCACTAGTCACCCTTTTTGGGGTGTTTAATAAATGCTTGTTGAATCTAACCTAACTGAAGCTAAGAGAAAACAAGTGGCTCACACAAAGTGACACAGTAAGTAACAAGAGTGGAGAAGGAACAGTTTGGCTTTTTAATTCCAGTTCCCAGGCACTTTCCAGAGCAGGTGCCTCTATATCTCCATCCTATCCAAACCCACTCACTGAGCGTTCCCAAAGGAAAGATTACTAACTTCACTAGAGACTATATTAACAACATATTAATTCACTGCCACTCCCAACTCTTAAAATTCTATATCTGGCATACCAGCAGGGATGAAAGATAGAAGGAGTAGAATTTCGAGAATCCTAGGCAGTTTGATGAGTGACATACCCACCTGCAAAGAGGAAAGCCCACCCTCATGATGTTCCTGTCAAAACTGTTCACTGCAGACACGTGTCTTCGCTCACTGTGCATTCCTGCTGATTTCCATTGCTTTGTTCTCAAAAAGGCTATACACATATTAACAATTGCATGTATTTGAATTTCTGGATTTCTTTTTTTAATTTTTTTTACATTTATTTATTTTTGAGAGACAGAGCACAGGTGAGGGAGAAGCAGAAAAGAAGGAGACAAAGAACCTGAAGCAGGCTCCAGGCTCCAAGCTGTCAGCACAGAGCCTGACGCGGGGCCCAAACTCATGAGATGTGAGATCATGACCTGATCCAAAGTCGAACACTTAACCGACTGAGCCACCCAGGTTCCCCTGGAATTTCTGGGTTTCATACTATGAATAATTTGATAAGAAGAAAAGATAATCTCAAATGTGATTTACTCTTACTACTCAAAATAAAACTAGTTAATGTCTGTGAAAGTAGCAAATATATATTCAACTCTCCCATCTATATATTCTTTCACTCTTATAGACCAGGAAAATCAAAGGTTATAGAAATGTTTCTCTCATTTCTGATTGTGGAGAACCTTTATTTTGAGAAGAGTTGGTGCTCAATGTAATCACTCTGAGAATATCAATTACAGCTGAGAGGAATGTTCTTTGTTTGTATGACATTTAGTCCCAATGCTTTCTGCTACCCAGACTTTTTTTGATACTAAATGAATAAGGTGTTATTCTGCCCAGTGTTGGAGCTTTTACACACACTACCTCTGGCATAAGGCAGAAACGGGAATGAAAATCGTCTCTTCTAAGAAAAAAATCAACAGAGGATATATTTTTAAACACAAAAATGAGATCCTTCAAAATAATGTTATTTCAGGACTTCAAGTTCATGAAAATATTTACCCTAAAAATGTGGTTTCAGATCAACTATAGTATGTTCGAGAAGAAGTCACCTATTGATTTGGGGACGGGGGTAGGGGGTTCTCAAGGTTCCTTACTATGATAGCAGAAAAACAACCATTCTGACTACCTTGTAAAAGTTACATGAGAATTGAATGAGTCTATATGTACGAAAACCTTTTCCAGCAAAGCGTACTCAAATAGAAATAGATATTTTCCCATTACTCTTTTGTATTACTAACACAGCATTAATTTTAAGGTTCAAATCTATCCAAGCAGGCAATTGAAGTCTATCCAGGACGCAGCTAGAAATCAAATATTTTTCCTTTCAAAACAAATGAATTATTTCATGTCAGGACAACTCTTGGAGCTTATATAACTAATGATGTTGACCAAGAAAGAAAAAAAAAAAAAGTCCATAACTTGCCTTTTGTATTTTGGAAAGGAAAAGGCTTAAGTGGCCAAGTCATTTTGTTTAGAAAAATAACTAGTTTTTCTAAGTGTTTTGCACAGCAGAAAATGATAGCTTTGAAAGAGCAGTAATGGCCAATTAGGAAATACATTTACCATGTTTTGATTTTCTGATTTTGCCTCTGTACTCTCCCCTCATTGACTAAATCATGAATTTACCGTTATTAAAGCCCTGCCATAAAAGAAGTTTCTAAGCAATACCAAAACTCACTGACCTCTTCAAAAAAAAAAAAAAAAAAAGACAAAACTTTTCTTGGCCTGCCTTCCTCAGGAAGTATCCAGATAAAATAGTAAAACAGAAAACTAGAGTGGGTTACTATTCTCTTGGAATAATTTGATGCTTCAACTAGTGACTCTATACAATTAGGAGGCGAGGGCTCTTGGCAGTGAAACTTGTCTTCCGGCCTAAATCAGCACTGAGGTGACTCAAGGTCAAGCCAATGAGCACCCTTCTAAAGGTCTTATTTTTCTTTTCCCTTTATAAAGCTATCATTCTTCCACCCAGCCTTAAGTAAGATGATTTAGAGCAGACAGAAGAACGAGTTCTATTACAAAATATAGTTTCTTATTTGCCAGGAAATGTGATCCTTGAAAAGACAAAGCACTCTTTTCCAAAGAAAATGAGATTTGCAACCACCTTGCAGCTCTCTGTCTTTATCAATTTAAGAGTTAATAGAAAACAGCCTGAGAATGTACCCATGTGGGGGGCCCCAACATGCCCTGCTAAATCCTCCTGGTACACTCAGTCTCTGCTGTATGCTGTTTCTCCCCTTCAGATATGATTCTTGACCTTGAATCTCACACCAGGCTTGGAATCTAAATTTCCCTAAGGACCAAGGCTTTGGATCTCCAAGTTCCACCTGATCTGAAATTTCCCTCCGCCAAGATCAGCAATGTGTGAAGACACTTTTGTGAACAGCTCTGTTGGCTGACCACTCCCTTACGCATGCCTCAGGACTCAGTCATCTGGTGGAAATGTCTACGTGTCCACGCAAGAGTAAAGGAGCTAGAGAGCTATGTGCACACATGTGTACAAATGCATGTGCATAATTTTAAGTTGGAGTTTGAATATATTGCTTAAGATCCTCCTACATCAAAAAATAAAACAACAAAAACAAAAACTAGAAGCAACCAGAATGTTCACTAATAGGCAAATTGTTTATTACTAAAGCAATATATCCCTTCTATTGGGTACTATACACCTATTAAAATCTTTTTTTTATTATTTGAGGTAGGGGGGAAAGAGGGGCATAGAGAGAAGGGGAGAGGGAGAGGGAGAGGGGGAGAGAGAGAGAGAGAGAGAGAGAGAGAGAGAGAGAGAGAGAATCCCAAGCAGGCTCCACACTCAGTGCAGAGCCCAACATGGGGCTTGATCTCCCAAACCATGAGATTATGACCTAAACTGAAATCAAGAGTCAGACGCTTAACCCACTGGGCCACCCAGGCACCCCAAGGACTCCAATTCTCAACCACATATATTATTAAGCTAGAATCAGAGCTGTGATATACTCTTAAGGGGGGGAAAAAAAGCAGGAGAGAGGGAGAGAAACAGACCTCTGAGTGTGCATGCACATTTATAACCTGGGCATGTCTATAACCATGGGAAAACAGGGAAGTATACAACCTAAATTTAATAGCGATTAAGGCCAAAGGGTATGCTGAAGAATACAGAGTCACAGCACACACATATTTAACTTACCCGACATCAATTATATATATATTGGCCTTGAAGACAAATACTTGGCAATAAAGGAAGGTGAAATAATAACTTAAATAGTGTAGAGATTCTGTTATTCCATTCAGGGAGTGGAAGCCCCAAGTGGGGGCAAAGGGGGAGAGTGAAAGAGATGCACCTAAGGCATCTGTGGGCTGATGTCCCCGGTACAGGCCTCCCACCATGGGCATCCCACTCAGCTGAGGGTCCCCAAATGAACAGTCCAGCTAACAGCCCTCTGATATCCAGCCAAAAACCAAAAATGGAGTAAACACGGAAAGAGCCATGGAGTAAACACTCATTTACTAGTGTTTACTGTGTTAGACTGAGAGATGGTATAATCCACTCAAACACAGAGCTTTCCTGGGAGGTTTGTCAGGGAAACGTTTAAACTTCAAATGTCTGATTTTGTGCTGATGTAGAATCTGATCTCTGCATAGAATGCAACCCCACTGCACTGATGTGTATCCATGCATTTATGTATTGTTAGACTTTTTGTAGCAGACATTGCTATGTTTTAATCAATTTTAAATACACAGATAAATAGATGGAAAGCTTAAAAAATATTTAAATACAGAAACAATGCTTATATTCTCTCTGGTAATTTAATTCTAGATTTTTGAAAAATTACATCTTCACTTAGAAATAATAACCCCATAAAAATAGCTAGGCAAAAAAGCAGTCTATGTTGAATATATAAATAGGTACAGGGAATATACATTCATAACTGATCACTCAATTACTAATAAATATCCTAAAGCAAAGACATATTCCCTTTTGTCTTAGCATAATCCCTTTAGAGATTCTAGAATTAATAATGATAATAACAGCACCCATTTTGAATGACAATTACGCCAGCTAGTTTATTAGATGCTTCATGTGTATTTTCTCACTTAAATTTTGCAATAACTCTCCACAGAGTGTTAATGATATCCCATTTCAGAGATGAGTCAACTGAGTCTTACAGAAATTACCCAAACTGCTGAGATCACACAGCAGGCACACGGGGGTGGAAACCAGCCCTGCCCATGTCACCTGCACAAGCTCTCAACCACTATGCCAGTGCTACCCTTGCCCTGTTTTAATAGACTTGACTTTCCTGAATATAACCATTGTTTTTGATAGCGTTATATTTTTAGCATCCAGAAAGCCCCAAAATGACAGCAGCTGAAAGAAAAACTCATTATTTTTATGTGCAAAAAGCAGTCCAGAGGCAGGCAGTCCAGGACTAGTACAGTAGCTCCACGTTGTCTCCAAAAGACGAGACTCCTGTCTTGGGGGCGAGCCATCCTCCTAGGTGGTGGCCATATTCATCTTTCGATGCAAAGGGGCCGCTGGAACTAGGTGCACTCTAGGCAGAAGGATGGTTGGCAAAAAAAAATACCTCCCTGCATGTCGGCTCCCTCTGGCATCCCTCCTAACGCCTCGCTCACATCTCTTCAACCAGAATTCCATCACACATCCACAGTTAGCTCTCAGAAAGAGGATTCGTTGAAAAAGTGGGGAGTTTTAAGAACTAGAATGATTACGATTCAATCTTAAGTTGTTGACGTTCTTCTGATTCAACAAACCCACCTCCAATGTCTCCACAACATTCAGAGAGTTTTACTAAATACTCAAAAACTCTGTGAAAGTAAGTTGTTTTGACTCTGTTTTGTTTGTGTTGCTTGCCCCATTTTTGTAAGATAAAGGAATAGGTTCTGGGTTCGACCCACCTGAGATCAATGCTTCAGAGGAAATGAAGGAACAGCCAGGAAACAGAAATCTTAGTGGAGGTAAGAATGAGAAGCAGAAAGGTACTGAGTGTAAACTCTGCAAATTTGCAGAAATCTTAGGGTTTCCAGTAAAGAAAATGAAAATTTCCAGATTCAAAGACTAATCACACACTATTTAGGGCATAATCAGGGTGAAGATTGCAGGGACAGGAACGCAAAAGTCACGCTTCTGAGACAAAGACAGAAACTAGAGTCAAAAACCTAGACATCCAGTGAGCTGGAATGTGACCCAGTAAGTCTCAGGCTGGAGATGGTCAGGGCCGAGAGCTCAGCCAGCCTTGACATGATGGAGCAGGCACACTGTCTGAGCTGAGGCAGTTCCAAAAACTCACTGAGAGTCAAAGGAGGAAAGGTGAACAAAGACTTAAATCCAGAGGAAGATATAACGTAGAAGGAAAATCACTTTTTTAGGAGTCAATATCATAAAACTGAGTATCAGGCTAGGGTAGTAGAAGAGGGGCATCACATAAGGAAGCATCCCAACTCCACTGACTCGCTAATCACTCCTGCATTTTGGCGTTATTATCCTCCTCACTGATAATATTATTGTTCCCATTTCTAGGTAAGGAAACAGAAGTTGAAAACGTTTGAGTAACTTGCCCACAGTTGGCAAGTGATAATGTCAGGCATCAAGTGTGGGTAACTGCTGGGCTAACTGTCACATTTTATGATCTGGACCAGAAGCCTGGTGTTTCATATCAGCAGTGGTGCAGGAAAGACTGGAGGCAGGGGAATTAAATCATGAAGAGAAGCACTGAAAGGAAGGAAAAGACTCAGTCCTTGCATCCCAGATGAAGTGCAAGAACAGCTAGGCACTAATGGGGTTGGAACATCTCTCTCTTGCCACCCATACTATAGCACTCCTCCCCGTGCACTTCACAGGGCCCCCAGAGATGCTCACATCCTTGTTCCTGGAACCTGCCAATAGCTTACGTGGCAAAAAGGGTCTTGCCAATGTGATTAAGATGATGGATCTTGAGTTGGGAAGATTATTCTGGATCATCCAGTTGGAGCCAATTTAGTCACACAACTCCTTAAAAGTGGAGCACTTTTCCAGGCTGTGGTAAGAGAGGATGTGACAATGGATGAAATGCAGAGAGATGACCTCATGAGAAGGATCTGACACCTCGTCGCTGGTTCTGAGATGCAGGAGCAAAGCATATGTGCAAAGACCCACGAGAAGCCTCTAGGGGGTCAGGCAGACCCCCAGCTGACAGCCAACATAGAAACGTGACCTCAGTCCTATAACCACATTACACTAAACCCTTTCGATGTCGAATGACCAAAAATGGATTCTCTTTAAGAGTCTCCAGAAGGTAAAAGACTCCCCAACACCTTGGCCCTGGAGACTCGGTCCAATTTCAGATGTACAAAACTATAAGAAAATACATTTGTGTTGGTTAAGCCACAGGGTTTGTGGTAACTTGTTACAAGGGCAACAGAAAATGAAAACAATGGCAGGAAATGGAATTGAGGAAAACATCTTACTTCATAACTCCTCTTAACTCTGAGGACAAGATCTCTGCTGCTATAGAATTAATCACCCACCTCCAAACCCTGAGCATCAGGAATTACAAGGTCATATTCAACAGTCTGTGTCCGAGGCCAGAGAGCTGAGAAGCTTTTGGGGGTTATGATACTAAGAGAAAAGGGCTATCCATTTTAGCCTCATGTCTTAAAATATATGGGAGACTTCTGAGAACCCTATAAAGGAGGTTTTTACTTTGCAAATTTAAAATTTGTAACATCAATAAACTTGTTCCCATATGTCCCCTTCTCTTTCTGGGGGAAATTCTACTTGAAAAACAACCACGGAATCTCTCACATTGACACTACTTGATCTAAACACTATCATGCCATAAATACACTCTTCTAGATCATCAAAATGTGGGATGACCCAGTCCCAGGACAAGGTATTTCAGTCTCTACAGTGGAATTGCTGAGTCCCCTCCAAAGAAAGCAGTACAGATGGGAGAAAGTGAAGATGAAAACCTTTAATTTTTATGTGTACCCTGAGGCAAGACAGGATGCACTTATCCAAAATGGATGAACCTAAGGAAGTAGAACTCAAAAAAAACCAAGACGCTTGCATGAAGTGGGTGAGCTAGTGGTGAACTCCTGAACGTGTTCTCCAAAACTAAGGACATGTTAAGATACCATGATGAAAACACATGAAAGGAGGCGATGTGGAAAGTGGGGTCTGTCTGTTCAACACAATCGTTTACTCGATGGGGTGGTAAAGAACAAGCAATACTCCCATAAGCTTGGTGCCCCATGCAGGGGCACAAAGGGGACATAAAGAAGCAGCCATATGGCAATTACCAAGGGGGAAGGCTCTGGACAGAGTTAAAGAAGTGGGCAAGGAAGATGGAATATGGTTTGAAGGAAGGAAGAGAAGGTGGAAAATGGAAAATGACTAAGAAAGGAAAAACCAAAGAGTGATTCCACAAAATAGGCTTGGAGAGAATTAGTCAACTATCCAAGAAAAACACAACTGTGAGGGAAAGCAGATCAAAGGGTCCTAAGACAGACTCTAAAGAGCCAGGAAGTCCAGTCCTCATGAATAATTACATACAATTCTCATACTATTTGGGGCGCTTGAGTGGCTCAGTTGGTTGAACATCTGACTCTTGATTTCGGCTCAGGCCATGATCTCACAGCTTGTGAGTTCAAGACCCTCATCGGGCTCCACGTTGACAGTGCAAAGCCTACTTGAGATGCCCGTCCTTTCTGTCTCTCTCTCCCAAAATAAATAAATAAACTTAAAAAAATTCTCATGCTATTTACTTAGCAGTGTACAAGAAATATCTGCAAGAAAAAAACGCTACTACTTATATATCAGGAGTATTTCCATGTATTTTAATTAGTTTTACATAGAGTTTATATATTTAAATCAATGTTTATAAGAATGTTTTATACATAGTATGAATTAGTGTATAAATGCATCATTATGTGTGTATTAAATATATTTATACATAAATATAAAAGTTATTCTGAATAACACAAAGCAGATGCAAAGTTCTTTATATCCATAAAGATGTTCCAAAAAAAAAGAATCTGAGTTTCAGAGAAATCAGATGGCTGGCTCAAGGTTAAGAATACAAACAATTTAACCCAAGGTAACAGCTCTGACATGATCTATCCAGTCCCAGATGCACCGCCAATAAAGTCCAGACTCATTATGCGAGCTATAATTCTCCATGTTTACAGCAATCTCAGATTTCAAATAAGTGTTTTTTTCCTCTAATAAAGATTTTTAGCCACTGGTTAGGACCCTTATTCCGTCAGTTCTATCACACTCCCAGTCACTGATCTATCATCTCACTCACCCTTGGGTACGAAAGCATGTTGATTGTACCTTCAATATTCTTTAAAATTCATCATAGTTCTTATTCTCACTCCCTTGGACTATACTTTAAATAGTATCTAAAGGGAGTTCCTCCCCATCAAGTGTCTAACCCAATTCGTCATGTCCTCAGACACCCTGTTCATTTTCATGCATCAGGGTGCTAACCACTGCTCCCACGTTCAAACATGGCCCCTATCTGCCGCTTTATTAAGCACAGACTTCACATCCAGGTTTAGAGCTCTCAACAGTATGTCCTACTGTAACTCAGAATATCTTCCAGTAGTTTCCCTACAGCCCTAAGATCCACCCAAGCCAAACCTAGAATACGTCACTAGTTCCTAAACACGCCCACAGACTTTTCTGCCTCGGTACCACTGCTTGAATATTTCTTCCCTGAGAATTCCAAGAGTCCACCTTTTGGACTAAACCCCTTCCTAAACACAAAGATTTATACAAAAGCTACCTCTTTCTCAAGGGTTTTAACCACAATATGTAATTCCTATCTCAATGGAACTCTCAAAGAAATTCATAGAAATTATATTCTGCAATGCATTATCGGTATTTGGTATTTCTTTTTATCTCCCTATTCAATGGAAAGTTGCTATATTTTCCACATCTTTTTAAAAATTTTTTTCGCTACTATGAATAATGCTGTTCTATGAATTTGTGTCAAGTTTTTTTTAATGTTTATTTATTTTTGAAAGAAAGAGAGAGAGAGAGAGAGAGACACACACACACACACACACACACACACACACACACACACACACACAGTGTGAGTGGGGGAGGGGCAGAGAGAGAGGGAGGGAAACACAGAATCCGAAGCAGGCTCCAGGCTCTGAGCTGTCAGCACAGAGCCCGATGCGGGGCTCCAACTTACAGCCACGAGATCATGACCTGAGTCAAAGTCAGACACTTAAGTGACTGAGCCACCCAGATGCCCCTATTTTCCACATCTTTATACCCCCTTCAACAGCAGAGGATCTAGTAAATATACCACACTTCATAAGTATTTGCTAATTTCAATTCAATTAGTTCTTTCCAGCTACTAAAACTCATTTAAGTGATTTATTTCAAAAGGGATTAGAAGAGATTTTTTAAAAAATAAAAATATTTTAGGGCCCTCTGGGTGACTCAGTTGGTTAGGCTTCTAACTCTTGATTTCAGCTCAGGTCATGATCTCACAATTCCTGAGATCAAGCTCCGTACTGACAGCTCAGAGCCTGCTTGGGATTCTCCCTCTCCCTCTCTCTCTGCCCGTCCCCTGCTTGCTCTCTCTCTCTCTCTCTCTCTCACTCTCTCTCTCCTTCTCTCTCTCTTACTCAAAATAAATAAATAAACTTTTAAAAATACAATATTTTATTTAAGTGTAATCATACCTGTTCACGGGGTTATTCAGAGATGCTTTCAAATACTAGTTGAAAGTTTGTTTTTATATAACCAAACATTTTACCCTTCTCAAAGAAATAGCCCACCCAAATTAGTTTACTTCTCGTTTGACTGTGACATGCACCGAACACTTTCTGAGCCAGACCTTGACGTTACAGAAGTCCAAGGAAGATTCATGTGCTACGAACAGGCGGAAGCTAGAAGAAATAAACCACTTATGACAGTATACACGTAATCACTTTCAACCAGGCTCAAACTAAAATAAGTATCTTTCTTATGATTCACAGTATAAAAATCCCGATGGACTCAACTTTCAAAGGCCATGGTGTATCTAATACAGCTGCTCTGAGGCTGAGCCAGAATAGCTATCCTTGCCCGACCTTTTGAGCTTTGGATCAATAACAGGCCCAGGCTCCATTATGAAAACCAAATTGCTCTCACTGCATCAAACGTCCAACAGATTCAAAGCCAGGCTATCTGTCTATCCATCTGCATGTCCGTCTATCTTTCCCTACTAGCTCACGTCTTGTGCATCACTATAATGATATTACATTATAGGCATCCACACACATTTATATGTACTAAGCACTTTGTGCAAAACACCATTCTAAGTGTTTTACATGTGTTGATGCTCACAACAATCCTATACAATAGATAATGTTATTGTTGGGAGCTATCTGAACTCACCAGCTGAGTGAAAATTCCTGGTGAGAATATGGCAAGTTTTCATGGTCTCTTGCCCCCAGATGGAGACCAAAATCTACCCTCTTGTAACTTTCATTTCTGCTTGGGCACCAAACCTTGGAGTGCTTTGCTGATTAGTATCAGGAGTGGCCTGTCCCCCTGCCCTGTCCCTGAGGCATGATTGCACCTGGTCAGGGAAAAGATGAGTAAACTAGATACAATACACCCTCATGGGACTAAGGCAAGCAGCATATAATTCCTCCCAGCTGATAATTTACTACTATCTGGGCCTGAACACCCGTTGCAAAAGTCACTACTGCAATAAAATGTATCAATTGTCTTTGGGACTGTGAGAGCAGATATTAAGTTGCCTGGGGATCCTGTTTTTCTGGGAACTTTCTCATAGAGTTATAAACAGCCTAATGACCCTTACTCATAAAAAACTGACCTTAGTTACTAAACAATACTGTTTGCCTCTTGGTTAAAGATAGCTTCCTTGGGGCTATACCTGAGGTTTTGTAAAAAATACCTACCCTTCCCATATAATAGCATCGGTGCCTGTAGCTAAGTAATGACCATCATTACTACTAGACTTGTAACTTCTGCAGAATCCATGTCCTGGAAAATTGTAAAAATTATCTACAAGAAATCATTTACTGCTCTTTCTGTCCCTTGTACCTTTCACCATAAATAAGCTAAAGAATCAGACACAGCAGAGAAGTCTGCCTGGTGATTAGAAGGAAACTCAAGGCTCTCTCACTCTATTTCGTGCTGACACCATTCATCCTTCAGGGAACCCTGGACTTGCCGGAGCTGGTCTCCGGCATGTTAAAATTCCCATTTTACAGATGAAGAAATCAAGGCTCAGAAAGTTTCAGGAGTTGTCCAAGTTCCCACAACTATTAAGTGGTGGGGTTGGGATTGGACTCCTGCACTGTTTCCCCCAGAGTCCCGAGTATGAAGAACTCTATGATACACTACCCGAGCAGGATTTTATTTTCTTCAAAGGGGTGGGGGGAGGTCTCTGAAAGCTACTCTATTTCTGGAAAGCACCCTAGAGGTAAAGGCCCAGGTGCACATTAAAACATAAAAGACAACTTGCTATGTTTCTGCCTTCCTAGCTACAATATAGGAACTTGCTCTTGAAGATGGAATTGAGAAGCTCAATGTGAATTGCAGAACAAGGAGGGAAGCTGGTGAGCACCTTGGCGGTGCTGTGTGTAACGACCTCACTGCCCTGGCAAATGCATTCAGAGCATTGGTGGGCGTCGATTCTCACCGGCCACGGAGAGCGGGTGTCGGTGGGCATCAGTCACAAAGGTGAGAATGGCAAATGAACACAGTTATCTCATGGAGCCTTGAGATAAAGAGAAACATTTTGCCTTCTACGGGAATGCACACATGTGCAAACAAAACCATGCATGACTCAGTGCTGCATTTCGTACCAGGGAGGAAAGAACGCAGTGAGATGGTGTAAGTGCACAACAGTCCCTTTCCGCGGGAGATAAACAAGAACACTATACACCACAGCATTCCTGCTGCATGGTTTTGCAGAAAGGAATCAGATACGCTCCTTCAATAGGGGAGTTTTATCTGACAGCACCTATAACTAGTTTCACCTGTCCAAGACTGCATCTTTCTTCTTACGTTTCCAATGAAAGAACAATTCTTAAATGTCCTGAAAGAACTGTGCTCAGAACTCCCGATATTAAAGAGAACTTGCCAGAGGCAACGCAAGCCAGAGAAGCCAGGTAACAGTGGAATTTGGAACGAAATATTAGACAATCCTTCGCTTTCATTCCAAAGGGCAGCTTGTGGGACTGATGAAGTTAGAGTAAGGAGCTGTGGCATTCAGTACTTTCGGAGGGCTGAGCCACAGCCTTCAAGGGGTAAACAAAGCCACACAGAAGCACTTGTCCCCCTCCAAATGACTGATGTGACTATTTTTTCACTGGGCGTCTTAAGAATTCTCACGAGGCATTTCTGGGCCCAGGTGCCATTTTGCAATAAACTCACCCTTCATCTCTGGTAATGCTGGACTTTTCACTACACTGTGGGTACACTACATTGTGATTCCCCCCCCCCCAAACTTGCCAAACCCTGGTAAGAATCCATTGTGCGGTCCTTTTACTAACACAGGGCCCCCTGTACCGTTCACAGCCACCCAGCAGAGTTCTGGTCCCAAGTAAACTAATGGCCCTAGGTCAAGGTGAAAGTGCCACAGGCTGGGGTGTTCTCTATGAAGAGATAGCCTGATCCCATTCCAAGGTCACAACCTGAATCGCTCCCTAAAAACGTGCAAGAGAAATGAATGTATTTTGATTCCACCCCTTACAAAATACCAAGCTTCACAGTCGAAGAAAACTCCTAGCGGTTAAATCAGTACAAAAGCAATCGCTTCTAAGTAGATTTGGGGTCTGCTTGTTTTTTTCCCTTGTTACAGTTTCCTTCTACCTGTGGACTATACCCTAAGAGGAAGAAGGCGAATCAGAGTTCAAGGACACGACCTACCCCTACTGGATTTTAAGAAAGTAATATTCCCCCTGCGTTTCCTTGATAAAAATAAAATACTGATTTATGTTCTGCAAATATGATTAACATATTTCGCGATCGGGGTAGCGGGGCCCCCAGCTTAACTCCGTCGGTGAGGAAGTCGGGAGATTCGGTGTGTAAGTGTGTGATAAGGAACTAAAATCGAGGCAAGCGAGAGTTCTCATCAAGTGAGCGAATCTTACCAATATTAGTTGTACTTAAGTTTGGACCCTGGGGCGGAGGACTGTAGTGAGACACGTGATTCCAGAGTGGAGGAGCGTCAGGAGGACCGGCTTGAAGGCAGTCCCCTCGAGGAGGCCTGTCCCGGGGGCCCCCTCCTGCCGCCTCTCTCCCGGAAGTGGCCGAAACCCCCCGCGGGGAGCGCGCCCCCTGCGCCCCCCGCGCCCCCCGCGCCCCCCGCGCCCCCCGCGCCCGCGCCCCCCCTACCTGCGCAGGTGCTCCCGTCGTACGTCTCGCACACCCACTCGTGGCACTCGCACAGGGGCCCGAAGAACACGCCGGGCTCGCTCACGTGACAGACGCAGACCCCGCAGTCGCACCAGCCGCGGCCGTGGCACAGAGCGCCCCCTGGGGGCTGCCCGGGCGCGCGGCACCGGCGCTCGGACTCGGCCCGGGACAACCTGCAGGCGGCACCCGGCCCGGTTCTGCGAGGGCGACAAACCACAGCAGGGCCTTGGTCAGGAGCAGACACCGCCCCTGCTGCTCTGAGCCCACGTTCCCCCCAGCCACCCCGATGCCCACCCATTTGGCGACGTTCAACTTCACAGAACGGAAGTCTGAGGTTCCGCGTTTCCCCGGGGAGGGCCAAGCGAGTACCTCCCATGGGCCATCACAAGAGAAATGATCATGACCCAAACCGTTGAGGGGTGACCTGCACACACAGGAATAGGACCGCCTTCCAGGTGGACAGAGGTGACCCAGCCCTGCCTCTTGATGGCTTAGCGCAGAATCTTATATGCACATTTTGATTACATGCAAATGAATGCAAAGCATGACATTTGGCTACCTTTTCAGTATTCTTTTAAAAGTCCCATTGCTGGGGCACCTGAGTGGCGCAGTGGGTTAATGTCAGACTTCGGTTCAGGTCATGATCTCACGGCTTGTGGGTTCTAACCGGAGTCTGGCTCTGTGCTCACAGCTCAGAGCCTGGAGCCTGCTTCAGATTCTGTGTCTCTGGCTATCTCTGCCCCTCCCCCGCTTGCACTCTGTCTCTCTCTCTCTCTCAAAAAAAAAAAAAAAAAAAAAGATAAACGCACAAAAAAATAATTTAATAAATAAGATAAGATTAAAAGTCCCATTGCTATCTGATGGCCAGGGGCAGCCTTTTATGAAAAAGAAGAGATGGATATGTAGGAAGAGCTATACAGATGTTACCATAGTGCAGGACATAGTATTTCTCTAGTTGCATTAAGAGTGCTTATAAACTGTACTTTTAAAAAAGTTTACTTATTAATATGTGCCTCAAAGTCCCTTTCAAAATGCAGTACAGTAATTAATGCAGACCCTGTGAAATAATTCTGCCCTCTGGGCTACGAGCACACACAGGTAGACATAGGATTGGTTTCCTTAGTCTGATGGCAGAGGTCCTCCTCCTATGCATTAAAATAGGAGGAGGTCGTGCCTTCCTGTTTATTCTCTATAGTTTTCCGGAGGAAACGTTAAAGGACAGCACACAGCGCAGATATACAAGGGACGGAATTCGAACAGGTTGAAAAGAGTTTATCCCGTAGCCAACTTTCTAACCGCTCTTGGCTTCGGGCAGCCGTCCTGCAAACGCGAGCCCTGCCACGCAGAGCGGGCAGGTCGGTCTCAGAGGACGACAAAGCACACTTACCTCAGCGACGGCGAGAAGCTCTGGGGAACAGCGGACAGCCCCGCGACGAGCAGGGAGGAGGCCAGCAGCCAGAAGTTCCCGAAGCCCGCAGGACGCATGCTGAGCTCCCGGGCGGTGCGGGCGAGCAGCGCTCCCGCAGGGTGGGGCTCCCTGTGTGTGAGAGGGGGTGCCTCCGGCAGAGACCGCCCGGCAGACGGACACGCAGACCCCGGGACGCGCGGATCGGGCCTCTACCCGCGGGGGCGAGCGCCTGGCTGAGCCGCCCGCCTGCGAGGCTTTGGGCAGCGGCACCGCTCTGGGCGGGGTGCTGGTACCAAACCCCTCAAGTGCGGCGTCTAGGCAGAGGAGTAATTAGAAACAGTTGTACAAGCAGATGGTTTATTTTGACATTAAAAAAAAAAAAACTATCCTGTTCACAGATTTAGGAAAATCATTTCTTTCTCCAAAAGCTACCTCAGAGGTAGCTGACAGAGGGAATAATGGGGCTGGTTGATATTCAAGGGACAGGTAAAATAGTCCCCTAGATGTCAAAGCGGGGACCGGACGCCTGGTGACGTCAGCGTGAGCACTTGGTGGGGAATTACCTTCTCCAAGGGCTTTCACAGAAGGTGTGTTATTGGGGTATGAGTGGTAGGGGGCCAGCGTCGTGGACAAATATAACCTTTTCTTGTACTTTTTATTCTTTGTTTCAAATGAGGAGTCTCTCGTTTCTTAAGGCTTTAAAAAGTATGTCATGATTCTGGGTGTTTGAGCCAGTAGCTTATCACACCGCATTTTTTCCTGGTCTTGGACGGTTCAGATCGCAGCTGTCCCAAATTCACCCCACTTCCCGGCCTGCAGCAAGTAGGAAGAAACGAAATAAAATGCGTGGATCTGGTGTCAACTACCTGAAGTATCATCAGTGTCACTTACGCAGCACCTACTATGCGCCAGTCACTTAGTATATGTTATCCCGGATTTCAACAATAACCACGCATTCATGTACTCATTTGGCAAGCCCATAGGTTCAGCGTCCACTGGGTACCAGGCTCCATGCCAGAGGGAGCGAACACAACTAGAGGATTAAAGAGACATGATCCCTGTGCTTGGAATCCAGTGGGCCAGGCGACATTAATCAAAGCAAAAACAAATACAAAAGGGCAAAGCGCAATGAGAAAAAGAGTACAGTTCCCTCCAGATTGGCTGGAGGTGCTGACCTAACGAAGACAGTGCTTTTGAGCTAAAGGATGAGGCATGAAGAGAAGTAAATTGGGGGGAATGGGGAAGGGCTGGAAGAGAGTGGGAAGCATTCTTATCCCCATAATCAAGCTCAAGAAACTGAGGCCAAAGAAGGACCTCTTGCTCAAAAGTGACTGACTGGCTCAGATCCCCGCAGGGAGTTAAAGGTGGGGCTCCAGCTGAAATCTGGGAACCCAGAGCCCGTACACGGTCACCTACACCGTGTGGTCAGCTGGGGAATGTAGGGAAGGATTGCATGAAAGCGTAGAAAATGTTCTTTCTTAGGTTTACGAAGAGCACTTTGGATGCAGAGGGTCCTCACCAGCTAGAACCATCCACGCTACTGTTGCGTGGCCTTCGCATCCAGGTGAGCTGTAAGAGGGAGGGATTTCTCCCTGTTATTTACATAAACGGACATAAGACGACCCCGGCATTTGCTTTGTGAGGCAAGAAGGCAAAAGAAGCTCCTCTGGTGGGAGCTTATCCCTTTTCTCCTGTTTCCCCAATCTCTCTTTCTGTGCCAGGAGACGGTCTGGGCCACACCGTAGCCCACACGGCTAAACCTTCTCCAAATGGTGGACCCTTTGTCAACCCTTAAGCCCAGTTGCATGCAGGCTGGTGAGGGGATCTGCCAACAGGAGGACACACTGGGGAAGGGTGTACAGGAGTCAGAATGTGGTCTAGACAGGGAATTCTGGAGAGTGTGGTTGAGAGGGAGTGACATAGGCTCTAGGTTGTTGACAAGTTCCCTGGGTCACATGAACTGCTCATCCCAGGGATGGGGTGGGGGAGGGGTCGCATTTGGAGGAGAGAAGGAAGGAATCACTAAATAAGCTGTCCGCGAAGTATCTGTGAACCAGAAGCATAGGCAGCACCTGGGAACTTGTTAGAAATGCAGGTTCTCGGGCCCAACCCCAGACCTAGTGAATCACATGGTGCCTTTAAAAATATTCTGAGAAACCTATTTGAGAAGCCTTGCAAAGCTCAGGGGCCAGGGCTGGGGCCATGGATGCCTCGATTTAAGGGCGGGATTCACACTCACTCCTGGTTCAACTTCCAGAATGCACCCCCGCCCAGCCACGTAGAACACTGAGGACATAGGATCAGACTCTCCTGCCAACATCTAAAAACTCTGGTGACTCAGAGAATATGGGAAGAGTAGAAGAAAAGCATCAATTCCAAAGCCTGACTAGGAATTTGCAGTGAAAACATGGAACTTGTAACAAATGAGTCATGTATTACTTATTTGCCTATCTTCCGAGAGGAAAAAAAGAATCGCTGTGAACGTTTTGTTCATGAATTAGAACAGTTCTTTTACCCTGTGATATTTTCATAGTGTGGCGTGCCGTCAGGAATATCATCATTAAGAGGGTGCAGCGGTGAAGATCAGATGTGCTAGGTGACGGAAAGCATTTAAATGTTCAGATCATTCTATTACTGTGACTCAGAAATAATACTCCCAGCAAGTTGAAATAGTTACATTGTGGCTGCCTTGGTGACTCAGAACAAAGTCTTGAGCCCACAGAAACTCTGTCAAAATAAAAAGAATAACCTAAAAATTGCTCCCTTTAGTAAACTTTTAATTTTTTTCTGCCAAGGTAATAAATTCCTTGGAAATGTCTACTTCTCCCTTCTCGCCTTTTGCAGAAACCTCAACGACATGCATCCTAATGAGGGTAGATGCATTGCCCAGTTTCTGCCTGGAAGGCCTTGAGGTTCTTGCTGACCTTGCAGCCCTTGGGGCGGTGCGAGGGAAAAAGCAGTGGTTTGGATCCACAGTGGAGGGTGCCTGAGTTGGATGCTAGAAGGAAGACTCCCTACATCTCAAATCAAGTTTAAAGGGATTGAAAACATATTAGTCCTTGAGACCTCAGGTCACAAAATCATAGAGCCTCAGGGGTCAAGGTTGTTTTTTTTAAGATGGTCTGGTCCAAAATTACTTTTTCTGATTATGTACATCACATCTGGCAAACGATTGGATAGACTCAGAAGGAAACGAAAGTTAAAGGGAACACATCTTCCTCTGATTGCGGCTCTCAAGTTCTCACCCTTTGATTTCAAATCTACTCCAAGAGGTCATTTGAAACAACATCCTATGGGTGCCTACATAGCTCAGGCTGATAAGCATCTGACTTTGGCTCAGGTCACGATCTCATGGTTCATGGGTTAGAGCCCTGCGTCGGGCTCTGTGCTGACAGCTCAGAGCTTCAGATTCTGAGTCTCCTTCTGTTTCTACCCTTCCCTTGTTCACACTCTGTGTATGTGTGTGTGTGTGTGTGTGTGTGTGTGTATGTGTGTGTGTGTCTCTCTCTCAAAAATAAATAAACATTAAAAAATTTTTAATAACATCCTGGCCATAAAACTTGCTTAGAAACAGTTTAAGATAGACTGGGTGCATTCCTCAATCCCACCACCATCTGCATACACCCCAAATAATTCTACGCTTCTCAAGATCAACATTCTCACTTCTATCACCTGTTCCTTGGTGTTACAACTTCAGGCCGTCCACACCCTGGCTTCCTGAGTGCCTTTGCTGTATTTGACGTGATGCTTCTGTGAAGTGTGACCTGCACAAGTGCGACTGTAAAGAAGGTGTGGTCTGACACGTGCCGTACTTTTGTTGCGCAAAACGCCCCCCGAACACAGGAGCAAGGAGAGACCGAGAAAGAAGCAGACCACTTCACACTGGCAGGTGGCAAAAGAACTTACTCACAAGATTTATCTTGGGGTCCACAGAACAGGTAGATATCCACACCCACCTGCTACAGTCCTAAGTGTTTATACAGAGGTCTTAACTGTGTTCAGTCACGTATGCCATTCAGATGGTCTCACCAACACATATGTCCTTGAAAACGATTCCCACGGTGGGAACAGTGGACAAAATGTACATTCCAAGGACAGGAAAGGAGGTGACAAGCATCTGATTTCCTTCACTCAGCTTGTCCGTCTACTGGCAGTCACATCCTGTCCATGACCTTTTCCAACAGGGACAGATTGGTACTTTCAACAGCCTTACTTCACATGCTATATTTCTACTAATAAACTGAAGATTGACTTCTTGACTGTCTCATTATTTCAAGCATGTGCTTGAACAAGTGTATTTTCCTCCAAATATAAGTTGATGTTTATTTTCTTAAATTTTATCTGGGCTCAGCTCTTTCATGGAGATTTTATGCAAAGTCATTATGGATACTGTTTCCCTATTTCTCTCACCCTTTTAAAAGTAAGTATGATGAGTACTACATGGCAATGAGAAAGAATGAAATCTGGCCATTTGTAGGAAAGTGGATGGACCTCGAGGGTGTCATGCTAAGTGAAATAAGTCAGGCAGAGAAGGACAGAAACCATATGTTTGCACTCATAGGTCTAACAGGAGAACAGGAGAAACCTAATGGAGGACCAGGGGGAAGGGAGGAGGGAAAGAGAGTTGGGGAGAGAGAGGGGGAAGCAAAACCTGAGAGACTATTGAGTACTGAAAACGAACGGAGGGCTGAAGGGGGAGGGGAAGGGGGGAAAAGAGGTGATAATGGAGGAGGGCACTTGTGGGGAAGAGCACTGGGTGTTGTATGGAAACCAATTTGACAATAAACTATTTAAAAAAAAAAAGTAAGTATGATGAGCACACTTCCTCCATCTTCAGCCACATAATTACTAAAGTAGTTGAAAAAAATTGGGTTGAGGACCAAATGTAGGTAAGACCTTTCTTCAAGGCAATAGCAGTCCCCTAACTGGCACATATTTGGACAGGCAATCTAACCTCTTACCACTGTACTGAGTTGTCTGGAATCAGCCCATGTCTTTATTTTGTTCGCAAGATTCCATCGGTTACTAATCTTAGTTTACTAGAGAATATGTGGGTTTTCAATACCTTTGATGCCAGCACCTGAAACAGTGCCCAAGACCCATGATACACTCAATACCTATGTGAGGTCTGCGCAAATTAAAAGAAGCCAAACTTGCCTACTCCAGCTGAGTCGGCAATGATGCCGGGGAAAGAGTGGACTTTGGGTCAGCTGCTAGATGACATTCATGAACCCCTGACATCAGATAGATACGACATGAATGCGAATAACACCAGGTCCTTTTCTTATACTCCTAGGTTTGTTAATTATATCAGTTTTTACCTAATCCCTATAAGCCATAGTTCTGAGAGTTACTTTGATCCCTCTCTACAATTCACGTGGATTATCCGGTAAGCCCCTGAATCACGTTGATTCTGTCTGTTAGTAATCTGAGCTCTTCCTCCAACATCTTCACTTTTATTTTTGCTTTTATCTTGTACAACATGGCCAAAAGCCTGCCTCCTGGCTGGCCTTGATGCATTCAGTCTCATACTTTTGTATCTACCCTTAGCCAACTCCCCTAGGAGATCCTTCTAACATACACGTTTTATCACCTCTATTTCTTATTGAAAAATATTTTACTAGCTCTCCGTTGTTTATAGAACCAAGCTTAAGCACTCAATTTCACACAAGGCACTTTCTGTTTGCACTCTATCTCCATAATAGATGTTCACCCCAGATGCCCCCCTCCCCCCCACCAGGGTCATTACCCCCATCCCTGGCTGACTCAGTATCTTCAGCTGATAGTTCACAGCTGCCCATCTCACTGGGGGCTGCCCCAGGCTTCAGAAACAGCCCTCAGTCAGGCTGACCCCCCAGATACAAGACGGTCTTCTGACCCCCACTTGTTGACACCCTTGCACCTGCTCTGCAGACCAAGCACGTTTGCTCTGTTTTATTTTCTTGGCAAAGTCTAACATTATGTTTTTCCACTTATTTATCTACTGTGTAAAATCTACTACACCCCATTAAAACTTTCTTAATATTTATTTTATGTGTGTGTGTGAGAGAGAGTGTGTGTGTGAGCAGGGTAGGGAGAGAGAGAGAGAGAGAGAGAGAGAGAGAGAGAGAGAGAGAAGAGAGAGAGAGAGAGAAAGGAGAGAGAGAGAGAGAATCGAACATAGGCTCCAGGCTCTGAGCTGTCAGCAGAGAACCTTACACCAGGCTTGAACCCATGAACTGTGAGATGGTGACCTGAGCTGAGGTCAGGTGCTTAAATGACTGAACCACCCAGGCGCCCCTACTGCTCCCCATTTAAATGCAAGTTCCATGAGAATGAGGATCTTTGCTGCCTTGTCCTTTGCTATAACTCCAGTTCCTGGCAGAGTAGAATCTCAACGAATATTTGCTTAGAGGATGATTGAATGAATGAATAAGTTTTATTTTATTTTATTTTATAGTTTATTTATTTATTTTGAAAGAGAGAAAGAACACAAACTGGGGAGGGGTAGAGAGAGAGAGGGAGGGAGAGAATCCCAAGCAGGCTCCATGCTGTCAGTCCAGAGCTCGACATGGGGCTTGACCTCACCAATTGTGAGGTCATGACCTGAGCCAAAATCAAGAGTTGGATGCTTAACAACTGAGCCACCAAGTCAGCCCATGAGTGAATGACTTTTAAAAGTTTAATACACCTTGATTAAAGTCAACAATTTGAACTAAAGGATAGAATTTCAGGTTTAATGGAAAGATAGAATTAATATGCTGTTAAGAGATGAGTTTAAGCAACTAAATTATAAAAATCAGCAAGAAAATTATATGTGACATGAAAAAAATCAAGAACGCTAAGCTAGAGTCGGAAAATGAGCAGCTCCTACTGAACTCTCCGTACATGGGTGACAAGCTAAGAGTTCAATCCCTTAGAGTCAAGTTTGAAGTAAAAAATAATCTCACTTTCACTCAAAACCCACTTGGATAGTATTTTCAGCCCAAAGGAGCCTTCCAGGTTTTCGAATGGTAAAAGGCACACCAAAGCCTTCAGGAAGGCTAAATATTCCCGGGCAGCAATAAAAATAAGTTTAAATTTCCAAGAAAAAGAACTTTTCATCCGGACCAGAGCTGTGGAATAAAAAGGTGTTTAGTTAACATCTTTTCCAGACATTAGTGCACAACCAGAGGCATTTTTTTCCTCCCACGTAGTAAAAACACCTGGAAATATTAGGAGCCTTTTGGATAAGAAATAATCTTCAGTCTTCTGAGTATTTTTGCAGTTCTAGTGGATGCTGAAGGGAAATTTTAGAGGGGGAAACATCTAGAAAGTTGTTTTCATTGACTTCAGGGGAAAAGGGATTTCTCTCTTTGATATTATTTAATCCCAGTGAATAGAATTCTTAATTCTTCAAGCCATCCTCAGCGGTTAATCAATGAATAATAAGTGGAAGGTTATAATCAGGAGTGGACAAGTAGAACAGGAGACTGTTTTGCTCAGAGAAGGGTTTCTGATGCTGATATTTTCATCTTCATCCAGTAGCTGCCGAATCTTGGCTGGCTTCCTTAGCCCGGTGAATTTCAGTTTCCAAAATGGTGTGGTTGAAGGAAATGTTGGTTCTCTTCAATTCTAAATTTCTGTGACTATATTTTCATTGTACATTTGTCCAAAACCTTCCAGGTATAAAGAAGAATAGGAATATGTATGTGTATATATAAGCAAATATATATTATTCTATAAATATTATATTTACATGATATAATAATATATTCTATAAATAAAATATAAATAATATAAATTCTGCATACTATTATATGAATATTTATACATTATATTTTTATATATCCACATACATATATACATATCTTAGAGATGGAAGTGATAGAAATTCATACTTCATTTTCTGGTAAATAGGCTTTTATGTAGAGCTGGTTTATACAGCACAAGTTTCCAGAAGTTAAAAGTAGTCCGTTTATGTGTAGTTGTATTTGCACTCTGTGCCAGGGACTTTTGCAAAGCTACTCCTCACTGTAGCACTCCTCCGGGGTTTCCCTGCAGTGTATACAACAGGCTACTCCATTTAAAATTTTTACCCAGGGGCACCTGGGTGGCTCAGACAGTTAACCTTCCAACTTTGGCTCAGGTCATCATCTCATGGTCCGTGAGCCCTGCGTCGGGCTCTGTGCTGACAGCTCTGAGCCCGGAGTTTGCTTCAGATTCTGTGTCTCCCTCTCTCTCTGCCTCTCCCCTGCTCATGCTCTGTCTTCCTCTGTCTCTCAAGGATAAATAAATGTTAAAATAATGTTTAAAAACTTGTATATGCATTACTGCTTCCATTATTTGCACCATCATTCCGACGTGAGTAGGCCCCATTCTACATAAATCCGGAAACAATAAGCAGACTAAAGGGCCATCCTCTAGGAGGTTATCTAGGTGGAGAGAGGTGCCTGGCCGGTTGTGTGCAAGCACCTGAGTCAGAAGTCTCCCGCTGAGTGTGTCCTCTGAGAGAGCCATAAGCACCACGGGAACCAAACTTCGGCTAGCTCTACAGATATGCTAATAACTCAGCACCAAAGGGGGTTGATTTCTTCTATAGATTGTTTACAGATCAGCAATACGAGATCCCATACCAGAGCTGAACATTTTCCCCCAATAATATGCAACTTATAAACTGAAATGATAGGGGTAAAAAAGCACTCTCTGGACTAGGATGTAATTTGTTCGACTAAGCAACTTGCAAACATTTTCTCATTGTGAAGAAAATTGTCAGCAAAACTTTGTATTCTCACGAACAATGAAGAATTTCAATCCTCCACAACATTTCATTTGATATAAGCCTGGTAATCAATGCAGATAAATTACTGTAAATACCAATTAAATTGCTTCAGAAAAAGGGAGAGGGGGTAAATGAGGCTAGTAACTAAAAAGAAGAAAAACTGAGTAGCTGAGTAAGAACTGGAAAGATAAAGCCAGTTTTTGAAGAGAGAGCAGCTCATTATCTTGTCTAAGTAACTGAGTCGGTTACCATTTTTTCCTCCCACTTTCTACTTCCCCTCTCATCTCCAGTAACGCTATAAATTATAAGCTCTGCCTCTGGCTGAAATGGTCAAGCAACTTACTCCTTTAGTTAACTCTGCCCTTATATTAGTTGCTTTGATATTGTGGAATCAAATGAAGCTTGGTATTCAACAATAAAAACCTAAATGTCTTTAATAGTTCCTACTGTACCGAAAGGGTATTGAATGCAATGGGAAAATTGAGTTCATGGTTTTAAAGTTATCATATATTAATTAACTCTCTTCCTAAAACTACTTACAATTGATTGGATATAACTGTGGATAGAGAGGTAGCATAGACTTCTTTCAGTTAAAGGAGGAAGAAGATCTTAATTAAATGATTTAACGTGTGTATTTTTATTTTCACTGTGTTGATGCTTCCGAAGCTTTATTGAGATGGCTTAAATAACTAAGTTCTTTAAGACTGGCGAGGTAACAAATTATTGAAATCTCAAGTCCACTCACTTGCATGGAGAGCCGATGATGTGTCAATCACGTTCTCTGCCATCTGTTTAAGATTCATCATTGTTTCACGTACCATTCAGAAAGAAAAACATATGGCCAACTAAACTGTGACATGTGTTATTAGTTTGCTGTTTTATTCTATATTTATTGAAAGAGATCTTTTAGGATTATGTAGAACTGTATTTATTTATTTTTTAAAAATTTTTTTAAATGTTTTATTTATTTTTGATACAGAGAGAGACAGAGCATGAGAGGGGGAGGAGCAGAGAGAGAAGGAGACACAGAACCGGAAGCAGGCTCCAGGCTCTGAGCTAGCTGTAAGCACAGAGCCTGACACGGGGCTCGAACCCACAAACGTGAGATCTGACCTGAGCTGAAGTCGGAGACTTAACCGACTGAGCCACCCAGGCGCCCCGAACTGTATTTATTTTTAATGTATCTCTGTATTCTATAAATAAAAGGGAAAACACAAGTGAAACAAATTGGTTGAGATATTTCTAAAACTTCTGTGCAAAATCTAACTATTCACTACTCAACTTAGAATTTTATGACTGTTTTACATACCACATCATCCCCTGTGTCATTAAGTGTTGACTATGCAGTTCTCCTTAAAACAATCTATAAAAGAAATCAAACTCCTTTGGTGCTGAGTTATTAGCATATTTGTACAGCTAGCCAAATTTTGGTTTCAGCTCCTAGAATCTTGCTAAGCTCATCTGAATCCCCATGGTCTACACCTGGTCACCACACCCATCTGGCTCCAAGATTGCTCTGCTACTATCTCTGGGATTTTATTCCAAGAGGCTGACAACCACATTTGCAAACTTTGAGAGTAGAGTTTGGGCATGCACGCATCATCATGATTGTCTTGGCCAACGTCAATTGCGAGATTCTGTCAACTACCATTGATTTGATTTCATATTTTTTTAATGTGAAAAACACAGTTGCCTTGAGAATAGAAAAGATTGATATTTTATCTTACTTAATTCTTACAACAACTTCATGAGGTAGAAACATGTCACTCACAAAAGTCAGGCAAATAAACCAAGATGATAATGTTAGTAAATGATAGATAAGGCATATGTGCATAAAGTCAGTTGCTTCTTTTGGAACAGAAATGATCTTTGGTCAAATGACGAAGAAGGTGAGATTCGTCCTATGGTCCTGATTCTCCATTTCAGCTACTCCTCTTTCCCTACCACTTGTCCCCAGGTAACTCAGTATCCTTTGATCCACCTTGAACATCAGATCATTCCATAACCTTGCTTTAGCAACGTTTACTCCTGCAGCCTTTCAGTTGTCCATTCAAAAAAACATGAAGTGTGCACCTAATAAGTGACAACAAGAATGGAACCAGGGTTGAAATACAAGAACATATATCCACGAGGGGGACAGACCCAAGGAATATTTCGCAAAATTTCTAATATTTTGCATGGTTATAAAGGTGGTTCCTATTTCATTCCTACAGTCAAGGACATGTGACACAAATCCCATAATTTCTCACCCTTTGCATTTAGTAATGAGTTCAGAAATGTAGAAATGTGTCTTAGAACCCTCTTCAAGGAAGGACTGCTGGGAGGAGTGTGGTCAGCTGAAAGTCACCAGCTGTTGGCCTCCTCAGAGATGACCTCAGCTTTCTAGCCAAAGTTATGCTTTTGTTGAAATAGCCCATTGCTGACTGGATAAGGCCAGGTTGTTATGAAGCCCAGCCATTTCTGTCCCACACAATATGCTCTTGGGGACAATCACCCCACCAGAGCTTCCTATGGATGAACACAGAACAATGTCAGGTCAACAGAGTAGTCTGATGGCTTCTTGCCTTTCCTTTTCCCAGGTGTTACTTCCCGCAAAACCTCAGTACTTCTGATGCCTTCTCACCACGTGCTTTCCAATCAGCAAAATTTTGCTTTTACATCCACTTAAAAAGGCCTTCTCTTCTCCATGCAGTTAAATCTTCTGCCTTGTAGGAAACCTAGACATGTGTTCGATGCCTTCTATAAATAAGTCTGTTCAGCCTCCTTCAGCACATGTAAAAAATCCATAAGTTCAATATATATTGGACTTACAGTGATAGGTATTAAAATAATTTTTGCATTGTACTTTAACTTTCTTATATATGTTGGTTGTGTTTTCTCAACATCTTAAAGGGTGCGGTAAGCCTCTCTATCTATGACTGATTTGAATGTGGAAAGGAACTTCTTGACACATTAACTGGTCATATGACCTTGGGAAGACCTCAAATATGACTCAGCAGATGGTCTTTGACCACCTAGTTGCACTCACACGTTTTCAGTGCTTCAGCTAACACAGCTCCAATGTAAATTCAGGGTCTGTTGGGATTCCAGAGCTGGTCCGGTGTTCATATGATGGTGGGGGTGCATGGGACTTACAGGAGAGAGAAGACCGTAAACAAGGCCACTCTGGTCTATTAGGAGAGAAATGGTCATGTCTGGTGCCAACTTCTGGAACGACCATGCTCACAGAAAAACTTGTTTGACTAAGACAGATTCTCCATAGTTGCAAAGTTAAGTCTCCAGAGATACTTAATCAGAATCTCCATGGAAATGTTTAAGATCACCTCCACGATCCTTATTATGAAGAAAGTTTAGGAAACATTGCCTTAAGGAATAGGTAACATGGGAGGTGTCTTCCAAAATCTTGTAATATTTAAGTGGTGAATGAATGTTTCCTGGTTGTCTGGAAAGCTGATTCATGAGAAGACAAGAACTCCCCAGAGTCATCCGGGATCGTGCTTCCAGCTGGGATATCTAGGAAACAAACTGTGGTCAGCCTCCCTCGGGCTCCCTGCCACCAAAATGCATCTATTCTGCATAGACTCAGTTCTGAACATGCTAATCTGGGAGTAGATGCCTCTTGGTGAGCCTGTTTCTATTTTTTTTAATTAAATATTTTTTAGTGTTATTTATTTTTGAGAGAGAGAGAGAGAGAAAGAGAAAGCGAGCTTGGAGCGGCAGACAGAGAGGGAGACAGAGGATTCAGCGGGTTCTGCTCTGACAGCACAGAGTCCAAAGCAGGGCTTGAACCCCACCAACTTTGAGATCAGGACCTGAGCCAAAGTCAGAGGCATAACTGACTGAGCCACCCAGGCACACTGTCTATTTCTATTCTCAAAGTGGGTCTTCTGGACCTCTGGTTTCCCTGCCCAAAGTATGTCCAACAGAGAAAATTCAACTGTATCAATATTTAGTGGCAAGCGGGCCATAGGTGAGCCCTCAAATCACACAATATAAACAAATAGCGTGCAAATTAAAACCAATCTTAACCTTAGCGTCATCTACCCATAAATCTAAATGTAGCAGAATCTTGGAGTTGAACAGATTCCTATATTCCCTAAAGCCCATGGTGTTCCCCCCATGGGTATTTAAATTTCCCGTCCAGCAATTGTTAGTGCTTTTTCAGCTACTCACTACCGTGTCAAGTAGGCTACTAATTTTAGGTGGAAATAAGCAGTAAGGACAGATGAGTTAGTGCGAAGAAATATCTCATTTTCATTATAATCTTACTATCTTTTTTTTTTTTAATTCTTACTATCTTGAGAGTTTCATAGCTACTTCCCTTCCAAAGCACTTGCCAGACCATGAAGGAAATTTTCCCCAATTCATAGTTTACTGTTTTGGTTGTGCATTGGCCTGGCTTCATCCTCTCTATTATGAAGTTGCTTGTATTTGACAGTCTCCTCTGTTTGACAGGGCCCCTTCCCTGATCTCATACTGTTGAATACAGATTCATTAGTGAGAACACTCACATGCCCTCCTGGGACCAGGCATTGAAGCAGGCTTGAGTGTAGGGGCAAATGGGAAGGACAGGCCTGCACTAAGGAGACACAGGACACCACCAGCTGCTCTTTGCCACGTGGAAATGCACACCTGACCTGGCCAGACCTTCCTGGGTCTCAGGATAAACTAAAAATCTTGTGCTTTTCAATGGTGGTAATTGACTTTCATTTGTCAAAAATGTTTTGCAAGTCAAACACACACCTGTGAATTGTATTGAACCCATAGAATAGCAATGCACTGTCATTGAATTATAGCAATAAATAGTGCCTCAAAGCCCATTGGCTCGCCCTAATTTTACTGATTGGGGAGCACAGGGCTTTCCAATGATGAGCAGATAGAAGGCATAGAGTGATGTTTGGACATAGGTATCTGCCTTTTATGATGATGGTCTACTCCCAATATGCTGAGTTCCTACAGATTCCAGAATGCAAGCATTGATCTTTTCCATGACTGCGTCATTAAAGTCCATGACTTTTTCCATCATTCATAGAATTGTTTGGCTCCTAAATGTGAATTTTAGATATGTAATTCAATCAGGACTAGAGAAGGGTCGGAAATGCCTGATTGGTTGTGAGTGGCACTGAGATGAGCAAACTTGCTGCCTTTATTACCTCGTTCACAAAATGTGTCTTTAATTATTTCATTAATATGATTCTCTAACTGATTATTCTGACTCGATGAATTCTAAAAAAAATATGCACGGCTGTCTATTTTAGAGATACACACAGATATAAACTAGCATTTAGATCAAACCATTGAGAGCAGGATGTAAGATGATGAAACAAATTGGCAAATAGTTTTTCTAAACAAACTGTTTATAGATTTATTATTGTTTAAACGACTCTCCGTGTTGTGCCGCAAAGAATATTTCCACAAGGTTTCATGCTTTGTTCGAAACTTAGCTTTTTATATACTTGGTCTTCCCGAAATTTTCAGATATTAGGGAAAAATTATTCCACATGGGTCTGTACTTCATGAAATGCCAATTACTTTTAAATTGTTTTTAAAAAGTAAATAAGGAGCACCTGGGTGGCTCAGTCGGTTAAGCATCTGACTTCAGCTCAGGTCATGATCTCATGGTTCGTGGGTTCAAGCCCTGCACCAGGCTCTGTGCTGACAGCTCGGAGCCTGGAGCCTGCTTCGGATTCTGTGTCTCCCTCTCTCTCTGACCCTCCCCTGCTTGTGCTGTCTCTCTCTCTCTCTCAAAAATAAATAAAAACATTAAAAAAAAAATAAAGAAGTCCCAATATTGGCCCAAAGTGAATGGATTATACATAGATTTCTTTTGTAGATGTAACCTAATGCCATATACATAAACAGAAAGTACATTTCAAAAATGTGTGCTTGTGACTTTACTTCTATCTCTTGGTCTAGAATATTTTCTGACAGGGGATTGTTCTCTGTTTAGGACTTAAGATTTCTCTTGTAGAGGAAGCTTCGTTCAGTTTTCTCTCTCCTATCTGTGTGCTTGTGTGTAGGGTGTCAATCATTCCTCCAGCGTTCCTCGGTGGGTTTAATACTGACTACAAGGCAAGATGCCAGCCTCTGATTGAGTTTTTAAAGAGTGCAGCCAAGAGACGATGTCCCCTAGGCCTGAGTATGGTGTTCAAGATTCCAAGATTTCCCAACCTGGTCGGCTAGAAGCCGCAGAGCATCCTCTTGGCCTGGGAACTTACAGTACATGCAGGTAGCCGTCAATTTTTGAACGAACATCCCGTCTCATCCAGATAGCAAAGTATTTTAATTTTAAGGGGAAATGTACACACGCTTAGAAGACTGTAAGGGTCACCCTGACTCATTCGGTTAGCAGTTTCCTACTCAAGGGTGAAACTAGTACGCATCCTCAGAAACTGTCCAGCGCGACCAGATCACACACACGCTCACACGCACGCACGCGGGCCCTGCTCGCCTCCATGCAGTGCCCTTGGATGTGCGCCGCGTGTGCCTGTGTCTCCGGTGCACAAGGCCATGTGGCCATGCGGCCATGCCCAGGCCGATCGCAGGACGCGGCCGGCAGAGGAGAGCCCCGCTGTTGCTGGGAGACCGACTGCCGGTGGCAGCGCGGGAGAAGGAACCTGCTGGCCCGGCCCTCCCGCTCCGCGCCAACTGCAGGGCAGACTCCCCTCCCGCTTCCTCCCTCCAGCCCCTGCGGCAAAGACACCTGTGATTAAAAAAAAAAAAAAAAAAAAAAGCCGAGAGCAAAAGCCCTGACCCCCCCACCCCCACCCCCTCGCCCGCAGGCCCGGGGCCCAGGTGGCAGCCGCGCGCGTCCGCACGCCGAGCGCCGAGCCGCGGCCCCGGCCGGGTGGCGCGCGCCGCCGGAGCGCGGGAGGCGAGGGACCGCGTCCCCGCGGGGTGGGCGCTGCGCCTGGCCCGCCGCCGCCGCCGCCGCCGCCCGCGGCACCATGACCGCTGCGAGCCTGGGGGTTACAGGTTGGTCACGGCCGCCCGAGGCCCGGGCGCGCGCCGGTGGCCCTCGCCGGGCGGGGCCGGGTGGGCGGGGGCGGGGGGGGGGCGAAGGCCCGGAGCTGGGGGTGGGGGTGGGGGTGGGGAGGGGGGCCGGGAAGGGCGCCCGGGCCCCCACGGGAAGGGGTGCGGGCGGCCGTGCGGCGCCTCCCTGCCCCTGCGGCGGGATGCGTCTTCCCCGGCCGGGCTGCGCTCGGGTGGGCGCGGGGAGCCCGGGCCGCTGGATCCAGGCCCGCCCCGCCGGCCCCCCGGGGGCAGGGGGCGTGGGCCGCGACGGCCCCTCTGCACCCGAGGGCGGGGGCTCGGGGGTGGGGGTGGGGGGGGCAGCCCGGCTCCAGCAGGTCTACGGAAGGGGCCGGGGCCTTGCCCACCCCACCCGGCCCCCTGCTCCCGCCGCTCGGCTTGCTCCGGGCTTCTGAGCCCTCATGTTATTAATTGGCCTGGTGGAGCAGCCGTCCTTAGGGTGGCCACAGGGCCCTGCCTAAGCCACAGCGTTTTGTCCCTGAGCCCTAAAGAGACTGGCTCGAATCTTAAGAGGGGCCCAAAATACTGAACAAGGAGGGTGTTTTCCCTCTGACTCGGAGTTTTCCTCCTTGAGGATGGTTGATGACTCTGAACTCAGGTTCTTATACATTCTTGAAGCATCATAGGAGAAATGATCAAGGACGTGAATTCGTACACGTGGAGGTTCAGGCCTCCTAAGGCGGTCGACTTAATCTCATGTTGGGGTGTCCATCACCTAGGCCCTGATTTACAAGCTGGTGAAATGGGAGCTGGGTATCAGTGACTGTGTTGTAGAAGGTTGGCCAAGGTTGGGGAGAAGACCTTTAATAGGGATCAGAAGTTAACAGGTGGCCATTTGACAGTTTGTGCTTCACATTTTTATAGCTACGGCTGGGATTTGATTGGAAACTAAGTAGGAAAGGACAGAGTGGTCTATGACAGTATTTCCCCGGGCAGGTAAATGGCGACTGTGGGTTTTTACATTCAAAGGCTAAGTTTCAACTGTTCTAAATAAGAATCATGGCTTCTCAAATCTCTACAACAAAAATCTTCTTCCTAACTGATTGGGTTTTATTCTGTGGGCCTTTCCAGGTTGGATTTTTATTCTTCTGTGGTATATTTTGACCCAGCTATTGCGAAAGCCAAATAAAGTGAAGGAAAAAATCAGGCTTGAAAGGAAAATTAAAAAGTGAACAGACTCATTGCACCCCTTTTCCTGTTCATAGAAGACGTGACCTCTTGGCAGAAGAGATATGGGGTCCCTAATGAGGACAATGCTAGAACCTGTATAAAACTGAAGATGAGGGGCGCCTGGGTGGCTTAAGCGTCTGACTTTGCTCAGGTTATGATCTCGTGGTTTGTAAATTCAAGCCTAGCATCAGGCTCTATGTTGACAGCTCAGTGCCTGGAGCCTGCTTTAGATTCTGTGTCTCCCTCTTTCTCTGCCACTCCCCTGCTCATGCTTTCTTGTCTCTCAAGAATAAATAAACGTTAGAAAAATTTTTTAAAAATAGCTGAAGATGAGTCAGGTCATGTGAAATGGTGGTAATGTAGTTATAACTTTCGATATGGCTTTCAAGATATTCAGGAGAGGAAAAATACTTTTAAAAGAAAACACATTTACTCAAAATTGTAATATTTCTTTGCAGTTGAGAGACATAAAGATTTGAGTGGCATTTTCTTCTTCTTTGTGTCTGGCATTTCTTTGAAATGTGTTCCATTTGCATCTCTTTCCCGCATACGGGGTGTGTGTGTGTGTGTGTGAGTGCACGCGCACGCACATACCTGGGCATGCGTGTACGTATTTGTTTCTATCATGTATCAGTGATGCTAGGATAATTTCAGAATTTTCATGGCTATATGAATTCTCTCAAAGGAAGAGTCACATGTGGATTTCTAGTTTGTGAAGAAAAAAAATCACATTTACCCACATTATATCCTATTTGTAAGCCAAGCGGTGGGCTAGGAGCAGGGAGTTGAGTGAGGAACCTAAAATCTGTCAGGAAAGACAACCGTGTAATCAAGTGGATAGACAGGGAGATGTTCTGTTTGCTAGTTTGGGTTTGGAAACTATGAGCCTGAGCTTAAACAAATTATGAATTTTCTCTCAAAATGGGCAACAACTTTTTTTTAAAGCTTTATTTATTTTGAGAGGGCGTTTAGCAGAGAGAGAGGGAGGGAGAGAGACTCCCAAGCAGACTCCGCACTGTCAAGGCAGAGCCCAATGTGGGGCTCAAACTCACGAGCTGGGAGATCATGACCCATGCCGACATTAAGGGGCAGATGCTTAGCAGACTTAGCCCCCTGGGCACCCCAACAATGCTTGAAAGGGTAACGGTCACGTTACATGATTTCACCTTCTTCAAAGACTGATGTAAGGAGTCTTTACACCTTCAGAAGTCTTTGTGTGCAAACATGAAACACTTTTAAAGTTATTCTTTGAATTCTAAGATAATCAGACATGATGGAAAGGACAGACAAGGTAGACAAAAGAGATTAAGCTTCCATAGTCCTAACAAAGGAATGCAAATGATTATAATATGTATGTATTTGCTATGTCTTTTTATCTATTTTATCTATTATCTTTGTTTTTTTAAAACCAAAATGACTTGTATAGTGGAACAAGGGCATTGTATACTTTTTATACTGGCTTTCCCCCTTAATACTTAGAACAAGCATTTTTTTCATTTTATACAGTTTCTTACTTAAAAAATTCTAACTAGCTGTATAAGACTGTGTCCCATGAATATGGCCTCACTTCTATGGCCATATCTCTGTCATTGGACATTTGTTATTTCCAGTTTTTCATTATTATAATAGTGTCTTGGTAGATAGTTTAGGGTATAAGGATTTATTTTTATTGATGTCATTTTGTTCATAATAAATTCCAAATAGTGATATTCTTGGATTATCAGAAGTATTTGATAATCAAAATTAAATGGATTATTATTGCTGGGTCATAGGGGAGTTCTACTGATAATTTTTTGAGGAAACTCCACACTGTTTTCCAGAGCGGCTGCACCAGTTTACATTGCCACCAACAGTGTAGGAGGGTGCCCGTCTCTCCACATCCTCGCCAGCATCTATAGTCCCTTGATTTGTTCATTTTAGCCACTCTGACTGGTGTGAGGTGGTATCTCAGTGTGGTTTTGATTTGTATTTCCCTGATGATGAGTGACACTGAGCATCATCTCATGTGCCTGTTGGCCATCTGGATGTCCTCTTTGGAGAAGTGTCTTTTCAGGTCTTCTGCCCATTTCTTTACTGGATTATTCATTTTTTGTGTATGGAGTTTAGTGAGCTCCTTGTATATTTTGGATACTAGCCCTTTATCTGATATCCATTTGCCACTATCTTTTCCCATTCTGTTGGTTTCCTGTTAGTTTTTTTGATTGTTTCCTTTGCCTTGCAGAAGCTTTTTATCTTGATGAGGTCCCAATAGTTCATTTTTGTTCTTGATTCCCTTGCCACTGGGGATGTGTCGAGGAAAAAACCTTGAGGGTGTCATGCTAAGGGAAGTAAGTCAGGCAGAGAAGGACAGATACCATATGTTTGTACTCATAGGTCTAACAGGAGAAACCTGACAGAGGACCATGGGGAGGGGAAGGGCGAAAGAGAGCTGAGGAGAGTGAGGGACACAAATCATGAAAGACTATTGAATACTGAAAAGGAACCAAGGGCTGAAGGGGGGGGGGGCGAAGGGGGTGATGGTCATGGAGGGGGGGCAGTTGTGGGGAGAAGCACTGGGTGTATTATGGAAACCAATTTGAAAATAACCTATTAAAAATAAAAAATAAAAAATATAAATGGATTATTAAAATTATTATGGAGATACATAATATATATTATGGATATACTGTATATGTATCTTCAAGTTGTTTTCCTAAAGATATAAATTTGAATAAGATGTTTTATATGCTCTCTGCAGTAAATCCGCCTTCTTTTTAGTATTTGTGGATCACTTTCCCTCTTTTTACAGGAATTAAAGAAGATAAAATAATATCTTAGATATATGACCTTTACACTATGTAGACTTGACCTTTAACAAATTCATCTGTTCTTTTTAGTTTTTTTTATTGTTATGTTTATTTATTTTAAGAGAGAGTGGCAGAGTGCGAGCAGGGGAGGGGCAGAGAGAGGGGGAGACACAGAATCTGAAGCAGGCTCCAGGCTCTGAGCTGTCAGCACAGAGCCCTACGCGGGGCTCGAACCTACAAGCCATGAGATAATGACCTGAGCCTGAGCCGTAGTTGAATGCTTAACTGACTGAGCTACCCAAGTACCCCTTTAACAAATTCATCTAAAATGTCAAGATGGTAAAATACACTTGTTAGGAAAAAACCAAAATAAGAATGTTACAGTAGTGGTCAGGTGGGGGGGCAGGAAGTAAGTAAATGCAAGGTCTTTTAGGAATGATGATTTTTGAACTCAGGAGTCTAATTCTGGTTTTTACTTCCTACTCAAACTTCAAATTCATGATCAAAGGACTTTATATAGTGGGAAACCTGTACCCTACAGGCACAGAGTGGGGAAGACCATTTGTTTGTGGGGTGTCGACTCCGAGGCATTTCTGGTAGATTCGGCACAGATGGAATTGGACAGATGGAATGGATGGGCCAAAACTAAGGTTCAGGCCACAGTCTCCTTTCGACCTGTACAAAAAGTCAGGATCAGACCTTCAGGCAGAACTCCTTCATCGGAAGCGGTGAAGTCCAAGGTTGACCTCCGAAGCAGTTTCTCCGTGAGACCCGGGGCAGGCACAGCCACACCGGCTGGAATGTGCTCCAGGGACAGGGACGGACCCCTGGGTCCACAGGGGGCGCAGGACTGGGGCTTCCGTGGGGGCAGTCAGGAGATGAGAAGACCAGAGATCGGCACACCATGGCCAAGCGAAGAGCATCTGCAGAGACTAAGAGTGGGACCGCCCTCCAACTCAGCAAAGAGAGGAGAGACCTCCTTTGGAGCAGGATGAGAGGTCTGGAAGACGGCCAACAGAAGCACAAAGCACTGCTCGTCCTGACGGGGAGATCAGAGCGAATGGAGCATGAGCCTGTTCTCAGTGAAATACGATCACTGTTTTCTTTTAGATGAAAACATATAATCCAAATATGCAGATGGAGATGGCTTATAATGGACCAGGAAATAGTAACAGAAAGTAGCTAATGTCTTATCTACTGAACACATTGCATCTGAAAAATTGGAAAAGGAAAAATATCCCATCAGTATTAGGATCAAGTTAAAAAAATGTTTTACTGGCTGGGCAAACTGGGTAAAGGGGGCAAAAATGTACACTTGCAGTCACAGAATAAACAAGTCGTGGATGTGATGCATGGCGTGGTGACTGGCTAACAGTACTGCGGTGCAGACCCGAAAGTGGCTGAGCAAGCGGATCTTAACAAGGTCTCGTCACAGGACAAACATCGTGAACAACTGTGGTGATGGGTATTAGCCAGACTGATAGTGGTGATCATAAAGAAAAAAAGAAAAAAGAAAAAATATTTATCTACAAAGGGAATGTTTCGACTGCCTTCATATACAAAATTAAATATCAGCAAGCAGTAAAATACTACCCTGAAAATGTGTAATTCTGCAAAATGCCAGAAGGCAATTCTCGCATGATACTGATGTGGGAAACAAAGTGAAATAGAAAAAAAGAAGAGGAAATCCCTATTAGGCAAGTCAAAGGAAAGGTGAAGGAGAAGTATGTGAGTAACAGAACTTACAGTTTGAAATGTGATTGAGAAGAAAATGGACCTTACAGCAATGAAGGTTACTATCTTTAAGTTATGAGGATGAGCCTTCTAGCAATGCCAGTTATCACAGCAATATGACGTTTTTAGCCAAAAGTATTTGTGTGTCTCTGTTTGAGGAGACGTGACCCGCAGATGCAGGATTTTCCCAGAGGATCCCACGAACTGCACGGAGATAGCATTGCATGTCTTGGAAGGAAGGAAAACAACACGACAGAACTAGAGAGGGCGAAAAAGAGGGTGCTTTTGAAATCATGAGTGAATTCATTATAAAATAGGAAAGCTTTAGACGTGATAGAAAAAAGCCAAGAGCCATCACATTCCAGTGTTTAAAGCATATTAATATATAGCCATCCATACGTGATGCCAAGAGCTGAGGAGTGAGGTCAAGAAGAAGGAAAAAAAGAAAAATGGGCATCAGTGAAAGGAAGGTGTTGGAGACACTGAGTGCGCAGTCCTGAGCAGGAGTAACTGGAATCCGACTTCCACCATGGAGGCAGAGAAGTGGGGAGATGACTTATCAACAGAACAAAGGCTAACAGATCCTGGTGACCAAACCCGCAGAAGGACGGGGAGGGACAGCGGAAGTGAATCCAGGATTTCAAGCTCGGGTGATGGTGGGTGTTTTTGTTCATATTTGCTGTGCAGACAAACCAACTAATGACTTCTTTATCTTTCGGTTAACAGCATCTATCGGTGAAACCGTTTGCTATTTGCTTCATTATTTCCGTTCTCTGTTCTTCTTTGTTGTCATTATGAAATCCATAGGTCAGCTTCATGGATCATTTCTGGAGTAGAGGAAGGAATTTTAAAATTTTCTTATTATTTCTAAAAAGTCCAGATTATGGAAGCCTGTATCAGACAAGATACATGTATGTATCACACAAGACACAAGTCAGCGATAGCTTAAGACACCAATAACTATATATTATAAAAGTTACATATATTATAAAAGTGGAAATTTTAAAAATCCTGGATGATAGAAAACTGGAATGAGACTCTCTCAAGTACGGAAACCTCCTTAACTATTCCTTCCAGGAGCTAAAACACCGAGATTAAGACGAATATTGTGAATCAGGGCTTTACATTTTTAGAAATAGAGCTTGTCGGACTTGGAAACCCTTTTCTTGAACTATTTTTTCCATTTCCCTCAATTTGGTATGTCAGTACTTCATGCAGAAAAAATATTAATATCTGAGGAACCTCAAAACAATGTTCTGCTTCTTATTAAGTAAAAATTAAAGCAATATTAAAAGCTAATTAGCTGAACTACCCAATTAGTTTTTGCTTTATTCATTTCAAAAAATGAATAGCCATTTTCAAGGCATAGTCTAGACTGAAAATTTACAGTAGGAAAGCCAAGTAAAAGATTTCTTAGTTATGTTCTCATGAGAGGAAAGCCAAAATCTTATTCTTTTATGTAAAGTATATCCCATTTAGTTCTTCTTTTTAGTAGATTCTGAAGTTGTCTGAGGAAAACTTAAGAATAGAATATACTGCATATATATACGATTATAATGAGATTTCTGTTTTGTCTCAGTTGCTTATAACTAGTCTCTCTTATCTCCCCCCCCCCCGGCCCCAAATCAGTCTGGACTCTGAAGTATAAACTCTGGAGGTGTTAAAATGCTCTTCTGAGGGGCATCTGGGTGGCTCAGTTGGTTAAGTGTCTGGCTCCGGCTCAGGTCATGATCTCACAGTTCGTGGGTTTGAGCCCCGTGTCAGGCTCTGTGCTAACAGCTAGCTCAGAGCCTGGAGCCTGCTTCAGATTCTGTGTCTCCCTCTCTCTCTACCCTCCCCTGCTCACACACTCTCTCTCTGTCTCTCAAAAAAAAAAAATGCTCTTCTGAGCATCTACATCAGTGACCCTATCACTAATTGGGACCGCTTCTGGGAGAATGTGGTTTTTTTTTTAAATACCATTTCCCATACTCTGCTCCAGAAGGTTCTGACTTAGTATGTCTGACTTGGAGGATGCTTGGGGCTGAGAATGTTTAGGAATCTCCCTGGATGGGGGTACCTGGGTGGCTCAGTCAGTTAAGTGTCTGACTTTGACTCAAGCCATGATCTCACAGTTTGTGGGTTCGAGCCCCGCATCAGGCTCTGTGCTGACAGCTCAGAGCCTGGAGCCTGCTTTGGATTCTGTGTCTCCTCCTCTCTCTGCTCCTTCTCTGCTAACACTCTGTCTCTCTCTCTCTCTCTCTCTCTCTCTCTAAAATTAATAAAACATTTTAAAAAATTTAAAAAATATCTCCTTGGATGACACAAGGTTCAGCAGTCATTAGAAACTACTATTTGGGAACCTTTCACCTTCTCTATCCCGGTGTTAGGGATCCCTATTCCAAAATTAAATGACCACAAACCAGATAATCTTCTTTTCTGATGTTTCATAATGTTTAAATGGTAGTAGCAGTTTGTCAAGATAAAATGCCTGTCACTGAACTCTTGGGAGATGAAGACCCCTGGAGGCTCCTTACTGTGTGGGGGATGGGAGGACCTTTTCAGGCTACTAAGATAAAGAAATGTGACCTTCCTACAAAATCGCACCATCCACCTCTGCTGATGTTTATCTCTGATATTCTTTTCTTACAGTGTTCCAGGGGCACCTGGGTGGCTCAGTCAGTTAGGTGTCTGACTTCAGCCCAGGTCATGATCTCACAGCTCATGAGTTCGAGCCCCGCTCCAGGCTCCATACTGACAGTGTGGCACCTGGTGCCAGCCTCCGATTCTGTGTCTCCCTCTCTCTCTGTGCGCCTCCCTTGCTCGTGCTCTGTCTCTGTCTCTCTCGCTCTCAAAAAAAAAAAAAAAAAAAAGAAAGAAAGAAAAAAAGAAAAGAAAGAAAGAAAATGTTCTTACCCCTGCACCGTACCTGAATAAGTCACAGAATTATAGATGTATATCCTTTCCAAACTCAGAATGAAGGGCAAGGACTTGTACAGAGGATCGAGTGATTTCGGAGTAGAGGCTGGAGAAAGGTCGATTGCCTCACTTTATAACTGGCACAGTGATTAAGTGACCCAAATAGAGCCCTGTGCCCTCTCCCGTTGGGCCAGTTTGGAAAGCAGGGCGTAGCAACAGAGTGTTAGGCCCTCCTAGTTTATCCTGGAATCCTTTCCAAATCCAGTGATTTTTCAAATGAGAGAAAATTCAATTTTCACAATTAAAAACAAAACAGAATTCTTAGTGAAGCAAGGACAGTTTTGAGGCCTTCGTAGAGAGAACCAGAAAAAAAGCACAATATGTGGTTTTCCTTCAGGATTTGGGAAGTAGAATCAGTCTAAAGAACGGGGGACGGTTTTCTGTTTTTGATCAGCATTGCTGACAAAAGGAGCAGAGAAAGGAGGAGCTGGCCTTGGAAGTGGCCTTTTGAAATGTCTGCCTTCCTCTGCCTGGTGGCCCGCCTTGGGTGGCCCCTGCGGTCAGCTGAGAAAGGACCATGCATGTAACACACTGTTTTTGCAGAGCTGCATCCTGATTTGGCAAGGCCAGGGCATAGATGAGTAAGCACCTAAAAGAAAAGTGCATCTGGAGAGAGAGAGAGTCAGATCTTGCTGCTGTGACCCCAGGGGTCAACATTTCAGTAATGTCTTAGTTTTCCTGCCTTTGGCTGGATCAGCCTTTGGCTGATCACTGAGGCAGACATAAGACTCAGGTTGCCTTTTTTTTTTTTTTTTTAAATATCCATGCATTCATTCATCCATTCATTTTGAGAAAGAGCATGAACAGGGCAGGTCAGGGAGAGGGAGAGAGAGAATCCAAAGCAGGGGTTGGGGCTCAGTCTCACAACTGTGAAGTCATGACCTGAGCTGCTTCACTGACTGAGCTCCCCAGGCGCCCTCTTTCTTTAACGGTCATCAGGTTCCAGGCTGCTCTGAGAGAGAAAACAGCACAGCCACCTGCCTTTTCTGCGAGCAGTTAGAGGCAAAGATGCGTCTGGCCCATAAAAATTCATGAGCAAAGGGGACTGATGACAGGCTTGCTTGAGAGTGGCCGAGAAGGACTTGCAGCTCGGGGGCAGTCATGTGCGAAGTGGGTTTCACCCCTTAGGCATGGGGGAAGCAAGAATTGGAGAATCTCCATCCTTGAGATCTGGGAAAGAAGATTCTAGTCACCAAGCCTTGGAAAGGTCAAACTGAAAGACATGGCCAGCCAAATACCATGGGGCCAGTGATCAGAAAGTGACTTGGGCAGGTCACTTGCAATCTCTCAATGTCAGTTTCACCTGGAAGATAGGAGTAACGGAGCACCTGCCTCACTGGGGCACGGCAAGGAGGAGGTGAGGTCAGCTGTGCAAAACTTGTAGCTTCAGACATCGAAACTCTCAGCAAATGTTAGGTGCAATTTGTGTAAGCTGTGCAATTGATTATTTTCATATTTTTTTGTTTTAAAGACATCACAAATGAGTTTTAACAGTAATTTTGCAACTTTGGTCGCAAAACGTTTGAATTATACAACTTTTCTTGAAGTTCAAACTCCCTGGAATCTACAATTGTTTCCAAATCTTGTGGATTTGGACAAGTTTGCCTGACGCTTTTAATCCATAGAATGGGGATGATACTCAAAACTACTTCAGAGACACGTTGAGGCATTGGAATAGAGCCCGGCCCAGAGCCGACTTTCCATAAATGTCTGCTTTCATCTCTCAGGTGTGTGTTGTGGGAGAAAGAATACATAACACTTGAGCTTTAGGTACAGTTGTTTATGGACCGTCACTCTATCACAGGAACTGATAAAATGCAAAAAAGGAGCAGCTGCAAGAGTATGATAATAGGTTTTCTCATTAGAACTTTCTTGGGATGTGATGGGTTGCAAACTCCAGATGGTGCAGAAGTCCCGTCTGCAAACCCCACAATGTGTCTTCATTTTCTCTGAGAAAATGAGAAGGCAGCCGGCCCACCTGGCGTGGCCCAATGGATTATTATTGGAAATTTTTAGATTAAACAGCTAGTGCCTGGGGTGCCTGGGTGGCTCAGTTGGTTAAGCCTCCGACTTCAGCTCAGGTCAGATCTCATGTTCGTGGGTTCGAGCCCCGCGTCGGGCTCTGTGAAGACAGCTAGCTCAGAGCCTACAGCCTGTTTCTGGTTCTGTGTCTCCTTCTCTCTATGCCCCTCCTCCTCTCATGCTCTGTCTCTCTCTGTATCAAAAATAAATAAAACATTAAAAATATTAAAAAAAAAAAACAGCTACTGCTTGCTAACTTCTGATTGATAGCTTCCATTTAGTTTGCATTTTCCTAGCCTGAAGAACAACCACTACAAAACAAAATCACAACCCTTGAACATGTTCTGAGCCGCGTATTTTGAGCGGTGGATTTTGAGTTCTGGCAGAAGGACTTCTTCAGCAAACCCCTTCTTTCTGCCCCAGTATCTGTGCAGAAAGCACACCCGCTTCTTCCCGGGTGTCATCAGTGGGGTCTGTTTTCTAAGTTCACATTCTCTGCATATTCAGTCAAGAATTCATGAGACTAAAACAGACTCTAGGAAATTAAGAAGTCTGTCATCCGTAGGAAATTAAGACAGCTGTCTCTTTACTATAAGATGTTAAGATTATCAGATGAGAGTTAGTAAATGGGTTTTTTTTCTCATTTTTCAAAATTTAGAGAAAAGATAATAAAAACATAATAGGACATTTCTAGAATTCACCCTTGAGGAAGAAGACTGGATAATGAATAATGACTTCAGAAACCGGAAAGTGACATTTAGATAGAGTCTATGAGACATTTGATGATTTCTTTCCAGAAGAAGAAAATAAAAGACACATTTCAAAAACGTGTGGCAGGAATAACCATAAAATGAATCATATAATAAAAATAGATTCAATTTTAAGAAATGAGAAATGTCTGCACTATTTTCACAAAAAATAATCGATGCCAAGAGAGTTTATAATCAGGTTGTATGATTAGACTATATTGAAAAAAGTAGTTTTTTAAAAATTAACTCTAAATTATAGCATAGTTAATTTTATTTTTCTTAATGTTTATTTTTGATGGAGAAAAAGAGACAGAGTGTGAGTGGGGGAGGGGCAGAGAGAGGGAGACCCAGAATCCGAAGCAGGCTCCAGGCTCTGAGCTGTCAGCACAGAGCCCGATGCGGGGCTGGAACCCACGAACGGGATGATCATGACCTGAGCTGAAGTCGATGCTTAACTAACTGAGCCACCCAGGTGCCCCCATAGTTAATTTTAAATATAATAGTCGTGTAAACCATATTGTCTTGGCTCATATCCTGACTCATCTCTGTGCCTAAACTCCCTCATCTGTGAAAAGGTCCTTGTAAGAATGGAATGACGTGATACATGACATGCTTAGAACAAAGCCTGGCATATGACAAGCCCTCAGCAAACGTGGTTGGAAGGAGTCTGTTTTTACATGGCAGTTGACAGATTTTGAGAGGGAGTCAACTGATGAGCTACAATTTTACCATGGGAACTTCCTTATTTTCCAAAGCATTCTTCATGCTTCTGATGAATTTCTATAGGGGTGTGTGTGTGTGTGTATTTGTTTGAGGATTGTTCCCCTTCTTATAAAGTATTCAGCCTGGGGAATATATATTCAGCTCCGTATCAAACTCTGTCTGTAATACTTTTCCTTCAGCAGTGTTGATTATTAAGATCCAAGGCAGTTAGTGAGCACCCCTGAGCCGGAGCTGCTGGGCGGATGGCATGCAGGTGGGGAAGTGCTGTGTGCCAGGCCATGGAGGTGAGCTCACCAAGGCAGCTGCGGATTGCCAAGACGGCCCAGGACACCAGTCCTTGGTGCCCATAGCAGGGAACTGAGATGATCTGGGCTTGCAGAACTGGGAAGGAGTTTCAGGCATTCAGGATGGAGCAAGAGGACCCTCAGCTGAAGAGCAAGTACAGTTATCAAGGGCTCCGAGGCTCCGCTGTATCCTGGAAATAAGAGGAAGGATCAGAGGACAGAGCAAGGTTAAGCATGAGGCAGGGCAGAAAGATTTTGGATCACAGAAAATAAGACAAAAATAGTGGGTTTCACCACATAATTTATAAGTAAGCCACAAAATATAGCCATGATGCTATATTCATTTCTTTTTTTTTTTAAAGTTTATTTATTACTCGAGAGACAGAGTGAGTGCATGCACTCTTGCACAAGCCAAGGAAGGGCAGAGAGAAGGAGAGACAGAATCCCAAGCAGGCTCTGTACCATCAGCACAGAGCCCCATGCAGGGCTTGAACTCAGAGACCTGAGCCGAGATCAAGAGTAGGACACTTAACCTACTGCACCACCCAGGCACCCAGTCTATTTATTCGTTCTGAACGGACATGTCTTCTATTGGGAAGGAAATGTGGCCAGCCAAAACGGACAGTCTGACGTTACAGGAATAGTGACATTTCGGAGTCCCAGCATCAAGAATAAACACTTTGTCTTCAAACTTATTATTATGTGCTGAAGTACAACGGAAGATTTAAATATGCATGTGGGAAAAGGCAGCAAACTTGTTCAAATATGAATATCAATGGTTGGTTGGGGTTCTGTGGCCATTTAAACAAAATAACAGCAAAAGAGAGGGAGAAATAGAAGTACTTCAAATAAGAATTCAGATTGTATTGCTCAAAAAAAATTGGTAACATCAAATTGAGTTGTCTCCCAAAATATGTGGTGATACCTTTCTCACCTACATTGATACCTAATCTAGAAAGATGTGCTTTTATCTGTTTACCTGGCAGGATCTTGCACATAGAAGGATGTAAATGAGGTTAAGAGACAAGAGAGACAAGGAAAGGCAGATGTTTAAGGTGGTGTTTATTTACAGTTAGGATTTTCTGTGCGTGTGTATTTATTGACAGAGAAAGATGGTCACAAGATTCTGCAAATGAAAAAACACAGCTGGTTACAAGGCAGTGTTTAAGCAGCCATTTAAAATAAATAACTGCATGGAAAAATATAGATGGAAAAGAAAACAGTAGAGATAGAATCCATATGCCATTGGAGAGTAAGCGTCCCAGCTAGAAGAAGTGTCTGAGGAGGGGGACCGCACTTGACCGTTGCTCTGTCTCCAGCACTTTGCCCAGGTGCAGGCACAATGCACACACTCAACAACTCCTTTGCAAAAACAACCGAGTTTCTCGAAGTGGGATTCCTGATGGGTTTTACTTTGTTTCTCATTTTCTTTGTATATATTTTTGCTAATCATCCTGCAATAAGCCTGCATTGTTATTGTAATGAAAACAGAATAAAAAGAAAATGAGTTTCTTTTCATTTAAGATATAGGTATTTGAGGTCTAGGAAGGGACCAGTAGTCAGCTGTCCTGACTTGTCTTCTGAATCTCGTTGTTAAGCACAGATCGAGGTGCATGTCGGGAACCAACTGCTAAGCAAATATCCCTTGCCCAGGGAGGCAGTGTGGAGCTCACAGTAAGGTAGTGGGAACACAGGACTATCATTCGGTGGAGGCTGAAGAATGAGTAGGCAGTGGTGAGACGGTCTCCTTTAATTCATCAGTTGCTCTGCCTTTAATTAAACATGTTTTCACCTTTGTCAGGAGCATGGGGCATTGGGATTCTAGAGGAAAGAGACCAAGACGTTTTGTTAGTGCTAAATTCACATCACCTAACACAGTGATTGGGTTTTAAAAAAAATTAATGTTTATTTGACAGAGAGAGAGAGCAGGGGAGGGGCAGAGACAGAAGGAGACACAATCTAAAGCAGGTCTAGGCTCTGAGCTGTCAGCACAGAGCACAGAGCCTGATGTGGGGCTTGAACCCATAACCACGAGATCATGGCTGGAGCTGAAGTTGGACACTTAACCAACTGAGCCACCCAGGTGCCCCGGATAAAGTTTTTAAAAAAACAAATGCATTTATGCAAGCATGAGTGAATGAGAAACCTCTGCTTGCAATGAAGGCTGATCTTCCAAAGACGTAACAGTAAATCGTGGGGCGAGAAGTCCAAGGGTTATTATCGAACATTTCATTTTCTTGATTTCCTTTCAAAAACCCTGCATGAGGTGAGTTAGGGACTACAAAGGATTGGTGTGGGATTGGCCGCAGGTCACAAAGAGGACCCAGTTTAACAAAGGAGCTGAGATTACTGAGAAAGATGGGAGGTTGGAGGAAGGGGCGTGGCGCTGATGAGACGCTTGGCCAATTCAAGTGGAGCGTGTGGATGTGATGTGACCGGAAGTGCAAGTGAAACTCCTGGAGTCAAGCACAGGTGGGTAAGGCAGGCGGTCCGTAGCTCCCAATGCCTTTGCTGTTCCCTGCACACGTCACGGTGCCTGATACCACAGTGGATGTGCCGTCGTTACTGCATGAATGAATGAACGAGAAATAGGGATCGACTGAGGTTTTCTGGGTTACAGGAGAGACCAGTAAGTGTGTTGGGAAGTTGGTTTCTGTTATAAAGGACAGGACATGATATAAAGGCTGAAATGTCCATGACCCAGCAAGGACTCTAGTAATGGGACAAATGTGAAAGGGGCCGTGTGCACCAGGATGGAGAACCTGTGTGGTCCTTCTGCACATGTGAGGACCTGTGTGCAAGGACCCGAAGAGCTCAGAGTTGCAGGATCTGGGAACTGAGAAGAAGGAGTGACGCATGAGCACGTTGGGCTCTCTGATACGGACCCATCCTGTTGATTTTTAAGTGGCAACGGGGTTGGTATGGCCCGTACCTGAGGGTGAAGCAGCAGCATAGATCCACGCCTCGGGAGCCAGACACCAGCAGGTGGTGATGGAAACTCTAAGAACAGATGCTCTTGAAGGGGTTAAGTACAGAGGACGGACACTGGGGACGACAGGTAAAGGACATGCTGTAAACTGTCATTTAGAATACGGAAGATACAAAAGAGTTTAATGCAAACCCAAGAGAGTTACAAGGAGAAGAAACGAACCACAGGGTTGCAAGCACTTTGCAGTTCAAGAAAACTGGAGATATTAATTGCGGTTTGGTCAAGAGCTGGGATGTCCTAAGCGTATGCCAATAAAAGTGAAATGTCGCTATCACAGAACACAGAACTGGATTTTAACCATTTAAATGAGAGCGATGAACCAAGACAGTTTTTCTCCCTGAATCGCCATTAGTCGTTTCCAAGCGAAAGGTCGATCAGTGAATCTATTGTAACTGTGCAGCTCTCTCCTGCTATGGGACTATTTAAATACCAGACACTTTTAACAAGGATGGAAAAACTACTGCAAGCCTTGCTTTTTAAATTTAGTGCACTGCCTTATGAAGGCCACTTCTGTAAACAGAAAAAAAAAATGGGTTATAAATACATAATAGTGATAAGGCTAAGATACACAGAAGCAATTTCCTATCAAAATAATCAGCTTACCTAGGATACGTAAATATCCCTGCTGGTCTTTATCAGGGGACTAACAGGTTTGCTGTACTCTGTTATATTGATTCAGCACGAATGAACATGCAAAATCGTATTGCTGCGTGGAAAGGAAAATTTTTGTAATCAATTGCCTCAAATTAATTTTGAACCTTTCATATGTTTGTATCGTGAACTTATTTCACTGCTTGCATGCTTCATGTAATATTTAATATTATTAAATTAGTCAAAACCTCAGTGATTCAGGAGCTAGTTGTTGAGATTTAAATGTGTTTGAGGATTAACCAGGTTCCGTGGGAGTTTGAACAGATGGTTTTCTTGGGCACCGTTCAATTTGGTGGCATCTTTGCAGTAGGTAAAGTTGGAGACAAAGTGTATGACAACTAATACCATTCCTTATAGGTTATACACGGTTTTGGTGGGTTAAATATAGCCAGCATAGAGATTAAAAAATAAATAATTCTGGATGTCTATTTCTTAAAGTTTTAAAAAATGTTTTTTTTATTTATTTTTGAGAGACAGAGAGAGACAGCGTGAGCAGGGAAGGGTCAGAGAGAGAGAGGGAGACACAGAATCTGAAGCAGGCTCCAGGCTCTGAACTAGCTGTCAGCACAGAGCCCGACTTGGGGCTTGAACCCATAAACCGTGAGATCATGACCTGAGCTGAAGCCGGAGCTCAACCAACTGAGCCACTGAGGCGCCCCATGGATGTCTGTTTCTTTAGATAAGCAAATCCATAATCAAAAATCGGCTTTGCTTCAGATGGGATATTTATAATAAAAGGTGCATGGAATTCATATGTGAAGGTATCACATTTATACATCAAAAATTTTTCAGACTGTAACTTATAGCTGGATCATAAGAGCAATACATGGCCATTCATAAATCTCACTGGCTCAGTGAAAAAGGTATTGTGATTAGTGGCTAGGTCTGTAAGATTTTCTTGTGTCGTCTTCCCACAACTTTGTAAAACCACTCTTTATTTCTTTTGTGTTGTATAATCTTGAAGGATTTCTAAAGGATGCTGCATCCTGTTTTCGGGGACCTGGGAGCCTGTCATTCAAGAAGCATCCCAAATTGATGCCACCCAGATGTTTGCCTCCATAGTAAATCAGAGAGCAAGCATAATTTGAATATTCTGCATATATTTACATATCGATGTCAAGAGTCCCTAACTCCAATTATATAAAATAAAATTAATTAGTGCAGCCTACTGCAAAGCCCATATTCAAATCCAATATTCAGGGCTAGACAACCTGCAAATACCTAGCACATCTTACAGCCAATTAGCTTGATTTCTCCTGGGAACCGAAGGGCTGGGCAGACACACCCACCTGGTGCATGTGGGGAGCCTGTGGACATAGGAGGAGGTACCCAGACACAGAGAATCAAAGTCAAAGCTGATTTGTCCCGAGTTGCTGTGGTCTGCTCTCTCTCAAAGTGAAATTCGCAATGGCATATATTGACGGATACTGCAGACACATCTCCTGTTCTTGTCGTGCTCCTGTGAGAATTGAGTGGCTCTCATCATCCCTTTGGTTAGAGTTTCTTGTCTAGCAGATAGGAGAGTCAGTGCGCCTCCCTGGTGTTAAAACTACTGTGTTTTCCTGACTCAGCATTTCCATGGCTGTTCGCTGCCTGGACATTTTCCTGCCCTTAGGTGCCCTTCGAAATTCTGATCAGTCCTATGCATCAGCACTTCTGTATCCCTTGGGTAGATCCCTAGCAGTGCTACTGCTGGGTCATAGGGGCATTCTACTGATAGTTTTTTGAGGAAACTCCACACTTTTCCAGAGTGGCTGCACCAGTTTACATTCCCACCAACAGTGTAGGAGGGTGCCAGTCTCTCCACACCCTCACCAGGGTCTATAGTCTCCTGATTTGTTCATTTTAGCGACTCTGACCGGCGTGAGGTGGTATCTCAGTGTGGTTTTGATTTGTGTTTCCCTGATGATGAGTGACACTGAGCATCGTTTCCTGTGCCTGTAGGCCATCTGGATGTCCTCTTTGGAGAAGTGTCTGTTCAGGTCTTCTGCCCATTTCTTTACTGGGTTATTCATTTTTCAGGTATGGAGTTTAGTGAGCTCCTTGTATATTTTGGATACTAGCCCTTTATCTGATATCCATTTGCCACTATCTTTTCCCATTCTTTCGGTTGCCTATTAGTTTTTTTGATTGTTTCCTTTGCCTTGCAGAAGCTTTTTATCTTGATGAGGTCCCAGCAGTTCATTTTTGTTCTTGATTCCCTTGCCTCTGGGGATGTGTCAAGGAAGAAATTGCTGCGGTTGAGGTCTAGGAGGCTATTTCCTGCTTTTTTCTCAAGGGTTTTTATGGTTTCCTGTCTCACATTCAGATCCTTTATCCATTTTGAGTTTATTTTTGTGAATGGTGTAAAAAAGTGGTCTAATTTCATTCTTCTGCATGTTGCTGTCCAGCTCTTCCACCACCTATTGAAGAGGCTGTCTTTTTTCCATTGGACATTCTTTCCTGCTTTGTCAAAGATTAATTGGCCCTATACTTGTGGATCCAGTTCTGGGTTCTCTATTCTATTCCATTGGTCCAATATATACAATGGAGTACTATATGGCAATGAGGAAGAATGAAATATGGCCATTTGTAGCAAAGTGGATAGACCTCGAGGGAGTCATGCTAAGCGAAATAAGTCAGGCAGAGAAGGACAAATACCATATGTTTGCACTCATAGGTCTAACAGGAGAGACCTGGCAGGGGACCATGGGGAGAGGAAGGGGGAAAGAGAGCAGGGGAGAGTGAGGGACACAAATTATGAGAGACTATTGAATATTGAAAACGAACCATGGACCGAAGGGGGAGGGGGAGAGAGGGAGGGGGGTGATGGTCATGGTAGGGGGCACTTGTGGGGAGAAGCACTGGGTGTATTATGAAAACCAATTTGACAATAAACTATTAAAAAAAAGGAAATTCTGATCAGTCCTCAGCGTCAGTTCGGGCCACTACTAGCACTTAGGCTTTGTGGTCAGATGAGCATCTTTTACCTTTCAAGTTTGCTTGGATCGGCCTTAGTCAAATTATTAACCACCCTGAGGCTGGCGTTTCTCGTGCTTGCTTGAAAAGACAAGATGCTTCCTTTCCATTGTCAGTTGTAAAGATGAAGTAAAAAATCATTGCTAAGTGTGCACAACATACTATATATCTACAAAACGTTAGCTTTGCGCCTTCCTTTAAGACTCAGTCCAGGTTTTGGGACGCCTGGGTAGCTCGGTTGGTTAAGCATACAACTTGGGCTCAGGTCATGATCTCAGTTGTTGAGTTTGAGCCCTGCAGAGGGCTCACTGCTGTCAGCGTGGGGCCCACTTTGGATCCTCAGTCTCCCTCTCTCTCTCTCCCTCCCCAGATCGCTCTCTCTCTCTCAAAAATAAAAAAATTAAAAAAAAAAGACTCAGTCCAGGTGTTAATCAAATGAGAAGTCTGTCTGTGGACTCAGGATAAACAGGCACTACCCGCCTTTGGGTCTCTTCTCAAGTTATAATGCACTTGCTTGCTGTTTGTGTCCTGAGGGCCTGCATAGAATAGGCCCTCCTTCAACACAGACGGTGAGGGCAGTGGCTAGACAGAGGTGACACATATAGCAAGATGGGGATGACTTGGAACCGTGGCGACCGAAGAGGCAAGCGGGTATCTCCTCTCCCTCTTCAGTGTGATTTGGATTTATTTCAAGATAACTGGGAGGATTGATGCAGTCACAGTCTTTGTAAAAGGCAGAAAAAAAATTAGTGTAGGCTCTGCCCAGTTCTCTCTGCTTCACACCCTCTAGGTCAAGGACAATTGGGAACTCAGTTTGGAACTGTCACTGGAAATAGATGTTTGTGAATGTCACATTAAATAAGCCTGGAGGGAAACCCTGGGAAAGATCCGGATACTTCATCAGGACTGGCCACCTGTACTCTGGTAGAGACCACCTTGCAGTGGAGAAAGCTTTCGTATACAAACATAGGCCTCCAAGAAGTTTCTACTAACTCGTATGTACTAGAGGGCAAAGCTAATCTACCCCTAGTTCTACCCACTAGTCTAGCACCTAGACTAGTGCTCTCTAAACTCGCTTGCAAATGATTTCTGAAGCACCGGGATGATCTGTAGTGTTGAGAAAAAAAAAATTCAAGCTTGGATCGTTATTTTATCTCATCCTTTTGAAACTTCTTTTTCTTTGTGCATGTGTTTAGCATCCACTACATAACCGATCATATGGATAGTTAAGGTAGGCATATGATTACAGGGGGACCCCCCCGCCCCCCGCTTTTGAAGTGGGCGGGGTCGCGAGGGTTTCGGTGCCTCCCATGACTGCCTTTCTTCTTCCAGACTGCAGTTCCGCGCTTGCTCCCCAGAGCTAACTCCAGCATGCTCAAAAGGAAGCAGAGCTCCAGGGTGGAGGCCCAGCCGGTCGCCGACTTTGGTCCCGACGAGTCTCTGTCAGACAACGCTGACATACTCTGGATTAACAAGCCAGTAAGTTTCTTTTCTGAAGAATGGATAAGCACATGCTGATCGAAAAGGAAGTTTGATTCATAGAATTGAAAAATCAGGTACCTTTGGCTTTGAAATGAATGTTTGAGCTGCAGTAGAATATGGATGAGTCTCGCAGTCTGGGAGGTGAGAACAATTCAGACGGAATAAAGAGGTGCCACTGTGAGTTATTCACACAGGAAGAGCCGCTGGGTGGCCTGCTCCCTCCCCTGCCCCGTGCATGCTGTCCTCAGCACCGACATGATGCCACTTCTCAGCCCAAGCCCGAGCCAGAGCCCCAGATGAGTGATCTATTTTTTCAGACTCCCTTTACTCATAGTTCTCAGTGTGCATGAATCTGTGAGGCGATAATCAAACTTTGGGAATTAAAAGTTCTCTTCTGAGTCACAAGGTTTGAGTAGAAGTAAAGGTTAATGAGATAGTGCGTAGTGTCTCTGAAGAGGTTTGTCGCCTTCTCTGCCTAATTAAGGTGACGAGAACTTGAGGGGAGCATTTAGTATGTCACTGGACTAGCCAGCGTAGCAGCCAGAAGGTGCGCTGGCCCGTCCCAGGGTCCAGGAAGCTCAGCTCTACCACGAGACACAGAGTGGGTTCCACTGTATGAGGGAACTCACAGCAGAGGCGGAAGCAAGGGAGTGAACTTCTAGCCTTGCGGTGGTTGCGTTTCCCCTGACCCCGTCTCCCTGCCCTTTCGGGTCTTCTTCATCCAAGCTGCCCTCCAGATACATGTCCGACACGCTCAGATACCTTCCTACATGTCCATTCTGTTCCCATTGCCCTTTTGCCTTACGGTTGTTGAAATATCCCTATTACTTGCATTGCAAATTAAAACCTGTTAGTGGGGGCGCCTGGGTAGCTCAGTCAGTTGAGCAGCCAACTTCAGCTCAGGTCATGATCACACCATTTGTGGGTTCGAGCCCCGCGTTGGACTCTGTGCTGACAGCTCAGAGCCTGGAGCCTGCTTCAGATTCTGTGTCTCCCTCTCTCTGACCCTCCCCCGCTCATGCTCTGTCTCTCTCTCTCAAAAAAATAACTTTTTTAAACGCTTTAGTGTTACACTGAAGACTCTTTATGTTCTGGCTCTCACCGCCCAGCACCTGTTCTCTCCTGGATGTGCACACTGTCCACTGGAGCCTTAGCGCTGTCTTCCTGCTCCTCCGACATGCCCGGCCACTTCCCGTGGTCTCCCTGCCCAAGGGCCCTTCCTAGCCTCTCATGAGTCAGATCCTCCGGCTTCATTCAAGGCTGTCTCAGGGGTCAGCCCACCCTCGTCAGCCTCTGAATGTTCCTCATTTGACCCTTTCCACCACAGACAGAATGAACCTCTTCTCTTTCCACTTGTCCTATTCTATGTATCTATGTAAGTAGAGTTGTATATTGTAAATGAATATAAATGTATAATATGCATATCAGCTTGCCAAATGGTGATGAGTCAGAAACATGTACATTTTTGTATCCACCAGAGCCTCACATAATTTCTTACACGTAGTAGGTCTTCCATTCATGTTTAGAGAATTGAACGCAACAGAGAACAGAGCATTCACTAACTTGTACTTCGTGCCCACCACAATAGGGCTGTCCTAGAACCTCTGAGGAAAGTCGTATTACAGATGTAGCTTTGGAGGCACTGACTAAAATGATCGATGCTTAATTAGGATTCTTTCTTTACATTCAAATCACAGTTGTTGTGGAAGAACCTATCTTTTAAAGATATTTTGTGATATCAGATGCTTCACTTTGGTGATCCAGATGGGACTAAATTCACACACTGATGTTTATTGAAGGGCTTTCAAGTTGTGTGAAAAGTACATCAACCCTTAAAATGAAGTGACTCACCAGTGACTTCCATGGTATAGAATTAAGGGCATTGTATCTTTGTGAAAATATTATAACTGTCAGATTAATAGTAGAACCCACTCGCCAGCCTACAAGTGTCTGAGTTTCCTCAAAGTTCTGACAGGCTTTTCGATTTTTCATCATGGGTACTTGCTAGCTTCCATAGCTGAGAAGACATATACCGTGAAACTGAAACATCTTTTTCGGGGGGGGGGGTATAATATTAAAGGATTAACATGATTATATATATATATCCAGCATAGTCAATAAATGACACATTCAAATTATGTTTAAGAATCGTGTACTAATTAACTGGTAATATTAATTGTGTGGGGGTTAGTATTTTTTAGCTTACGTGTTAGTCTCATAATAAAATTTACATATGAATCATGGACTTTCCTACATCTATACACATGTATATGCACACACACAAGAATCATACATGTTTATCTTTTATTTCTACATCTTTATGTTGAAATTGAGGAAAGTCTTCAAATAGCACGTGCACTCCTGGAATTGCAAAGGGACTTTTTTGGAATTTTGGAAAAGCTACCAGAGCTAAGTTTCTACAAAAAGTTCTCTAAAGTACAGAGGAAAGTCTGTTATCTTTTGAAAATGTAGGAAGACGTCGGATTTTGAAATGTATTTCTTATATGAGAATGTTACACATAAGATACAAACAGAAAACCGTACACACGGGAGGTGCTATATATCGAGTCATTTTTTAAAAGCACTGGCAATCTACTAGGATGGGCCAATGTGCTGGATTCCAGAGAGGGTACAGTAGGTACAATATGGTCCCCAACTCTAAGTGCTCATAGGATATAAAAAGTATAAAAGTAATAGCACTAAGTTTCTATATGAGTAAGATACTAACCTGACTTGTAATCAATTCAGAATCTCCTTATGTTGTGGCCCAATGCCTTGGAAAGATCAGAAGCATTGAAGCAGCCTGCCCAGGTTGGCCACGAGGTCTTGGCTCTTATGAGCCACCATGAACCCGGAAGAGTCTCTTAAACTTTCAATCTTGGTGTGTTCGTGTGGACACTCGGCTGCTTTCAGCATTAAATGGTGTAAAAATATGTGAAAATATTTAGCACATTCTGTGTACTTAACCGACATTGGTTTCCTTGTCTTCTACATGCTGGTGAAATATTTCAATCTCAGAATTACGGTTTCCAAATAGTGCGGTTTAGAGCACAAGTTTAAGATACCATTTTTTGGTGTCACATAGTAACTTTGGACCATCTTTGCAGTGGGTTCACTCCTTGCTACGCATCTGTGCCATCATCAGCGTTATCTCCGTCTGTATGAACACGCCCATGACATTCGAACACTACCCGCCTCTGCAGTATGTGACTTTCACTCTGGATACTCTGTTGATGTTTCTCTACACGGCAGAGATGATAGCGAAAATGCACATCCGTGGTATCGTCAAGGTGAGTGTTTGATAACCAAATGCACGGAGACTCTGAAGTAGCTTAATAATATTTTCCTATTCATTTCAGTAAAACAAAAACATCCCTTTATCCATACTGAAGTTTTTAAAAATAGAGCATAACTCCAGGGGTTGGTGAAAATATGATGCCTAAGAATATTTAAAAAGTGAAATAAAGTGTGTAAGACGCAAAGCCTTGGGTTATCCAGGAAGGAGCTGGGTGGTCCGACTGCTGGCTTCATGGCCAGAGTAGGGTTGATCTGCCACGTACAGGCGAACCCGTGGCGTGGCACAGTGACTGGCCCCAGTGTCCTTCCTGTGGGTTTACGGGATGCAGGATCCACACCACAGGGTGATGGTATTCGGAATGTCATTAGCCCGAGGTGTCCTAAGGATATGAAGCGATGAAGAGAAAGGACATGAGATGGAAAGCCAGCGTGTAATAAAAGGAAGGTGTGGTGTGCGGTCGGCACCACTGGGAGACAAAAATCAATAAAACCAAAGGAAAAGAAAGAAAAAACAAAGGAAGGAAAGTTTTGTCGAGGACATCCCTTCTGTACGACTATCCTTCACAGAGAGGATAAAAACATGTAGATGATGCCATCTCTAAAGTATTTGAAATCATGCTATTTAGAGAGACAGTGGTGTGATGACATTGCAGAATGGACGGTAGGGGTCTGTGGACGACAGATTTGACTCAAGCCCCAGCTCTTTCCTTTCCTGGCTGCATCAGCATCTCCAGTTCCATAATTTTGGTGGAAAGGGGCTTTCTTTTGTACAAGGACGATAAGAATCTTACGAGATGATGCATAACATGAAGTTGTGGGTCCCTGCTTGTCTTTATGCACAATTCATTGTGTGTTCTCCTCAAAAGAGAGGGATCACAGTCACTGCCTTACTCTTTTCATAACTTTTCTTAACTTTTTGAAAACCTTTTTATTATGGAAAATTTTAAGTTGACACAGAAGTGCAGATTGGAGTGGTAACGAATCCCTGTCCCTATAACTCAATATCACCAGTTACCCGTATTTGCCCAGCTCTATTCATTTTTAAGCAAATCTGAGAAATCAGGTCATTTCAGATATAACTCCACATGCACTGCTGATAAACTTTTTAAATCATTACCATTGTGCTGTTATTGTCTCTAGCAAAATTAAGAACAGTTTCTTAATGTAGGCTGGTACCAATTCATATTCATATTTTCCCAATTGTCTCAAGTATTTCTTTTATAAGAAGACAGCTTCTTTGAATCAGGACTCACACAGACTCCACAAAGGGTATTTGTGATATTTTAAAATCTCATTTAATTCTCTTTAAGCCCATTAGTTCTCAACTCCACAAACCTTGCAAAAAAATTTTTTTTCATGTCATCAATTCATTTGAAAATGGAGTTTTCTGTAGAAAGTTCTAGGTAAATGGTGAATTGCTTCCTGGTGATTCCATTATTAATGAAAGGACACAGGTCTGAACCAAGCTGACTCCATGACAGGCTTCAAGTTTCCCCTCTGACCTTGGAGGCCTAAGTGTTGGTTTCTCAGAATCATTAGACAATAAAAAGGCACAGGTTGCTTAACCAGGGACCACCCTAGTAACACCCAATCAGAAGCTGCCAGCTAAAATGCTTAACATTCCTAAGGGCCGCCTAGAGATAGAAGCTATAGATAATCACTTATTGCTTAAGGCTAGTTACACCCTACGTGAGAGTCCTGGGTCCTGGGTCTACTCTGTAATAGGTTAACACTCTAAATGTTGTGATTAGGTCCCGCCAAAAGTAACAAACACTCTAAGCAATGTGTATGGTTAAAGTTGCTGCCAATGCTGCTATGCGATAATGATTGGATCACTGTACCTGTGTCACAATTTCCTGTAACTCCCCCTTCCCAAAACCCATAAAAACCCTGCTCAGCCCTTGTTCGGGGCTCTCAGCACCGATCCACTGTGCTGGTGAAGTCTGTGAGCCTGAGCCCGTAATAAAGCCCTTCGCTTTCGCATGCATGACTTGGTCTTCCTGGTGGTCTCTGGTTTTTGGGGACAATACTGTGATCTGGGCATAACATTAGTTTCTCTATATTCCACATTCCCAGGACCACTTTGGCTTTGTACACAGCAATGCGCACAGGTACCTCTTTCCCCAAATGGTCATCACAAAGTATTTTGTAAAACTTACAGGTATTTGCTAACCTGATGGGTGAGAAATGGTAACTCAGTGTAGTTTTGATTCTCATTTCCCTTTGGGGAGTGAGGTTGAGCCTCATTGTATGCAAAGACAATTCTCAGGCTGTGATTGTTTTTCATTCGGATTTTGGGCACTCTTTGTGTTAGGAATATTAGCCCTTTGTGATGTGAATTGTCTTTATCTTTGCTTCGTGATTTTTCAGGCTACACAGACTTCCTTCCATCCTAAATCATATGCTGTCTTTCAATTTATCAGGTCTGCGCCTGTGTCTTGTAGGAGGGTTTTATGCTTCTCCGTACATACATTCAGCACATTTTTTTTGGTTATATTTATGCTTTGGTATGTTATTTCATCTTTTTGCTATCAGTATGGGGTCTTATCTTCTATTAAGTATTACAATTTGCTGTTGTTCTTTTAAATGAAGGTTGTTGATTTTTGTATGTTAATCCATTATTTCTTCTGGTAGTTCCACATCATCGTACCATATAAAAATAAAGACAGATTTGTCTTTTTATTTCCAGTTCATATGCCTCTAATTGCTTTCACTTACTTAATTGAGTCAGCCCAATTTTAAAAATATTAGAGGCGGTGAACATCATTCTAATGTTTCTTCATTAAATAATTAGAAAGATTGGAGTTTGAAGTATGTATATTTTATCAGGTTAAGTGAATAAACATTAATTACAACTTTTGACTGTTGTATCGTGAATAGCTTTTAAAAATTGTTGAATGAATATTTTTCTCTTTAGCTCTTGTAATAGGATAGATTTCATAGTATGAAGCCACGCTTATGTTTCTGGAAAAACCTGAGTGGGGTCATGGAACAGTTTTATTCCAGTTTAATATTCTATCTAATTATGTTTGTTATTATTTTTTTTTGTTTTAATTTTGTCTAATCTTTGTCAAGTTTTGATATTAGATTTTCTGTGCATGTGTGTGGGTCGGGGGGTGCACACAGCATGCACTCCTATGCTCCATCTTGAAATTGTTTTAACTTTACACGTTTGGTACAAATCACCTATGAAGCCATCGGGTCCTAGTGGGTTTTTTGGTGGAGCTCCTTTCTATTTCTGTTTCTTCTATGGAAATTGCTCTGTTTAGATTTGCATGGTCTGTAGGGGTCTGTTTGGTGAAGTATACTCTCTTAGGAAATCATCCACTATTTAGTTTAATTCGTTAACTTAAGGTTGCTTACAATAATTTTAATTTCCTCTCTTTGATTCGTACTTCCTCTAAATTTTCAATCTTTTATTAAAAGATAAGAGTTTATTTTGGTTATGTTGGCTAGCATTGTTCATTCTGTTTTGTTTCATTTGTTTTAGAGTAGCCACTTGGTTTACTTCAATCTAGCTTATTAATTTTTACTTTTACCTTTATTAATTTCTTTTTCTTTCTTTTTTTTTTTTTTTTTTTTTTTTTTTTTTTTTTTTTTTTTTTTTTTTTTTTTTTTTTTTTTTTTTTTTTTTTTTTTTTTTTTTTTTTTTTTTTTTTTTTTTTTTTTTTTTTGCTTATTTGGCTTACTTTTTCGGTCTATTTCTAGATTTTTGAAGGTATTTTACATTTACATTTCTTGAGATTCTTAAATATGTTACTTGATTGTCTCTGGCGTAAATGTGACTAGGAGAACATTTTTTCTTACTATATGACTTTTCTTTTAAGTACTTTTAAGTACTGAGAGTCTTTATTAATAAAGTCAGTAGCTCTATAACAACACACCTTTATTGATTGTTATGGGAGAGGTATATTGCATGATATGTATTTTATTCCATCCTGTCTTGTTGTTCTTTAGGATTTCTTTTGTATTCCAGTTACACCACGATCACGTTTTACTCTTTTACTTCCGTTATTTTCTTTACATGTGTTTTGTTTCTTTTTTTCTTTATTTTTATCTTTTTTGAATTCTGTTTCCCTTACTGTATTCCCCATGTGGTCTATTCAATATAGTGCACCTTAAAGTTTACTTCTCTTTCTAAAGTTTTTTTTCATTTCTTTCTAATTCTAATTATTTTCTGAACACTTGCCTGTCTTTTTTTCATACTCTTCTATTATTTAGACATCATTTCTGTATTCCCTGTTTTCAGTTTTGTGGTGCTTTTGTAGCATTTGTTTTTATTTATGTATGTATTTATTTATTCAATTTATTTTTTTAAATTTACATCCAAGTTAGCTGGCATACAATACAATAATGATTTCAAGAGTAGATTCCTTACTGCCCCTCACCCATTTAGCCCATCCCCTCTCCCACAACCCCTCTGTTTGTTCTCCATATTTAGGAGTCTCTTATGTTTTTGTCCCCCTCCCTGTTTTTATATTATTTTTGCTTCCCTTCCCTTATGTTCATCGGTTTCATATCTTAAAGCCCTCAATTTCTTTTGATTACTTTGTTATATTCTACTGTCGTTTTTATCTGTTTTATATATTTATTTTTTGTTTCTCATATTTTTATATATTATTTTGCATATTATATGTAAAATATACATCCTTTTACATACTTATAAGGACTTGATTATGTATATTATATTATCATAATATACGATTATAATATGTTCATAAGGACTTGGTCATAATCCTTTTGTTCTGTTACCTCTGTAGCTGTTGCCCATGTGAAATGGGTAGAGTAGCTTCCATACATTATCTGGTGGAGGTTTCCCTCCCCTGTCGTCACCATGCAGTATAAAATGCATAGCTTCTCTGTTTGGTGACCATCCCAGGTCTGAGCTCGGCCTCCTCTGGACTGCCAGTCCTCTTGTCTAATCCTTCCCATCCTCTGTCCCTCACATCCTTGCCCTATGCACTTTGGATTCTACTCCAGGAGTTTTTCCTTAGCTGGGGTCTCTGGTCTCCCTGTGAGGAGTTTTAATTAAGTACATCTGGGAATTAGGATATGCTCTTGCCTCTGATCTTTCTGCAACCCCTTAGTGGGCACTTGGTGTTTGTTACTTATTTTTGTTTCGTTCTTTTGTTTTATGTTCACCTGCAATTTGTAGACTGCTCTGTTACATTTTTAGGAATTTTGCTATTTATTCCCAAATTCACTTCCTGAGGCCTCCCCTGAGTGTTTCCCTAGTATTTGTTAGTAGTTTCAGTGTGGAATTCTTGGATCAGCCGTAACTTCCTTGCGTGACTTCCTACGACAACCTCCCCACGGTGTGGTCTTGAGAAGGTGTTGGTAACTGTCAATATTTCGGTTTTTATTTTGGAATACATTTGCCGGAGTCCAGCTCCAGCAGGTCCAGGGCTCCCTTAAAGGATGGACGGTGTTGGTGAAAGGGGGTGAGAGAGCCTCGGCTTCTTTCTGATCACCAGTCAGGCATCTCTGCTCTGTCGCTTTTTGTCTCTTTATTTATAGGTCAACTGTTAACACGAGATCAAAAAAGTAGAATTTTTACTACCAAGAATTCTCAGTGATGAGATGCTTTGAAAAGTGTACAGAGATAGGTTTTACAGAGGCATTTTTGCAGAAGTACTCTAATTTCAGTGAAGTAGTTAATTTTTATAAATAATAGGATAACAGGATATTCTCAGTGAAAAGCAGATAACATACACATCTGTTTAAACCAGTAGTAAATCTTACAACTAAGAAGATAGCAGGATAGCAAACACATTTGTTTATATCAATAACACTTAAGATTCAGGCACAGGCGAGGCTAGGAGTCATTCTGTCTGGCTCACAGAATTAAGAAGGTATTTGTGCTGGTTAGGAAGTTGCTTGTGTCAACCTTGTTATTTGATGGTGAAGGTGTAAGCACCATCTGGACCCTACATGTGCTGGCCTTTGTATTGAGTTTAAGTTGTAACTACTCTTACCTGTCCTCATAACGGGTATCAGCTTAAGGGAAGGTATTTGTGGCACCAATTAGCAAAGGTATGTTCAGTAACTTATGTCCCACTCTTGTTTGTTTCTTATCTCTAAGTTAGGCTCTTTTTCTCTGGGCCAAAGTTAATAGTAACTCTTGTGTTTTTTAACCCCCTTTATTATCTATGTCTTGGATCTGCAAGGCTCATTAGAAGAGCCTTTCAACAAACATCTGCATTGTCTAAATTCTTCTTTGTGGAGGTGGGAGTAGGCTGTTTCTCATGAGGTATCTGTGTGAAACATATCAGTCTGATTTCGAACATTGTGAGGCCTAATCAATAACAGTGGCCCCATTTCCAATATGAGCCAATAGTAGAAGGAGATACCAGTTTCACCTCCTGGCAGGAGCTGTGCAGATGTCTGCCATTTCCTTGCTGTGACTATGTCATCCAGCAAGGCCGACGCGGCTCCCAGAGTACGTTGTCACTTAGCTCTATTCAAGATTATGTCTGTGAATATTTTTTTCTATGCTATCTCAGTTATTTTATTTTCTTAGGAAATTTGGGAGATTCAAAAAACTACCATCATGATCTCACCCCAATTGAAGTCAACTACTTAACCTTTAAAGTAGTTTATATACGTTGTGTTGGACACAGCTGCCTGCTATATGGCAAAAGAAACAAATTCTGGCTGTCTTTTTTTTTTAAGGGTGTGGAGGGAGGTCTCTTGGGCATACTGAGCGCACACAGCCCTGGATGGTCACTCCAGGGAGCTCTGCACTCAGGCAGCAGGACCTCAGCTCGGGTCACATGTCGGAGCAGTCGGGTCCACAAAGTGGGTGCCACCCCTGCTGGCATTGTGCACATCGCCCCCGGTTCTCTCTTTGTCCTCAGAAGTCAAAGTTCGCAGGTGTGAGAGTGAATATCTGATTGGCCACGTTACGTCAGGGTTTGGAGGAGAAGTCACGGGGAGAAATGTAGTCTGATGCCCCCAATACTGGAGACAAGGAAGGGACAAGGAAGCTTGTCTAAAAGTGCATTGATTAATTCTCTGAGCACTGTTCAAACAAACAAAGTGTTTGTTATTGCCTGACTTCCCTCCTTTTGATGACATGGTTATAGTGGCCTTCAAAGAAATAAACTCCAAAGAGCTCACAAGTACTTTGGACTTTGTATTAGTTTCTTACTTCTTCCATAACTAACGACACAAATTTGGTGGCTGAAAACAGCAGAAATATATTGTCTCACAATTCTGTGAAGCCATAAGTCCAAAATCAGCATGTCAGCAGGGCCGTGATCTTTCCGAAGGTTCTAGGGGAAAATTCCTTGCCCTTTCTCACTTCGGGTGGCTCCGGGCAGCTTTTGAGATTCCTCAGCTTGTAGCTGCATTACTCCATCTCTGCTCCTTCTTCACGTGGACTTCTTTCCTCCACGTTGTCTCTGTGTGTCCTCGCCTCTTCTTTTAAGGACACTAGTCTGTGGGTTTAGGGCTCACTCTAATTCAGTGTGACCTCACCTTAACTCATTACCTTTTTGAAAGACCTTATTTCCAGATAAGGTCACATTCTGAGGTTCTGAATGGAGATGACTTTGGGGGGACACACTGTTCAACTCACCGCAGAGTTAAGTTTCAGCTAGCCACTTGACCAGCCAGCTGCTTGCTGTTGTTAGATATGGTAAGGAGCTTGGAAAATAGTTTTCTGAAGTTTGTGGGGTGCTCACAGAAAATTGGGTTACAAATGCCAAAGAGAAATTCAATTCAGTGTAGGAATTGACCTTGGAAGAAACCATCAAAGCCACTGCAATCTTAATACATTTACCAAGAAACCAGGAAACTCCAGGACTCACCAAGGGCCTATCGTGAGTATAGTAAGCATGGCCCCCAGGAAAGACGACCTGGCTATAATACGTGACCCACAGCCGACCGGGAAAAGCGTTGGGTCATGGGAGCCATGGGTACCTGCCATGCCCCAACCAGTGCATTTCAGCATGATTTGAAGATTGTCTGGGTTTTGCACAAACTTGCTAGGCCAGTTATTCTAAATGTTAGATTTTAGGAACGCCTGGGTGGCTCAGTCGGTTGACCGTCCAGCTTCAGCTCAGGTCATGATCTCACAGTTTGTGGGTTCAAGCCCCACGTCGGGCTCTGTGCTGACAGCTTGGAGCCTGGAGCCTGCTTCAGATTCTGTGTCTCCCCCTCTCTCTGCCCCTCTCCTGCTCACACAGTCTCTCTCAAAAATAAATAAAACATTAAAAATTAAAAACAATAATAAATGTTAGGTTTTAGATATGTCAGGGTACCCAAAATTGGTAGCTAAATCAGGAGGTCAACTTGGGGGAAAAGGTGGTCTTGTCAAGGTGGAGGAATGTTCTGTGCCCCTGTAACCTCACTCCCAGCACAGCCTAGCCCCGTTCTGAATTCTGTGATTCCCCTGAGGGCCTCGGATGACCCTGTGCATGTTATGTATGTTGGCCATGACAGGCAATGACAGTCTCGGAATATTCTGGATGGGGCACAGTGGGATTAAAATCGCCATGTGTTGATTTCTTTGAGATTCCAGCTTCAATGAACAAAAGCGTCACATTTCCTAGAATAAACGCTTTGCTTCTTAAGTTATTTCATAAATTAAGGCTTGGATTTAGCATCATGAAAATGATAGTAGACATTTCACTGTCACAGTCTAATGATAAAAAAAACACAGAGGTGGACTTAATATATTCAGACCAAGTGAACAGAGCTCTGAATGAACAGAGGTTTTCATAGTTTAAATGTTAAAAGTCAAAGCAGTTGTTAAATAAGAAAATATTTGATTTATGACCAGGTTGTTTTCAAAATGCTATTAATGAGTCATATCCAGTGTTTTCTGATTCCATCAATATTTGGATGATGAGCTATTGACTAAAACTAAAAATATTGTTTTAATTTTCAGTCTGTAAGAATTGAAAATTAACATCAAACTCAGTTTTCTGTTTTTCATTTAGGAAAGACTTGGATTAAACACAAATATAATGCAGATTTTAGTAATGCCGCTTTGCTAACACTCTCTTGAAGTAATTGTTACAGCTGTATATCTCACTGAAACTGGCGTTCAGTGTTTGAATGCTAGCCGAGATTTTGGTTAAATGTAGTTAAATAGGAAGTTTGATTTTCCTGAGCCACTTTAAATGTGTCATCTCACTGAATTTTCATGATTGTACTCGCCACTGCTGAAAGTCATGACTTTATTATCATTTTTGTGACACGTATTTCTGCAAGCATGTTACAACAGACACAGACCAAAGAGTATATTGGACCTGGGATTTCGTTTTTGTATTTAAAACTTAACTTACCTTCCTTTGGACATAAACTCAGAAGTGGGATTGTTGGATTATAAGGTAGTTCTGTTTTTAATTTTTCAGGAACCTCCGTAATGTTTTTCTTTTTATAATGGCTGTACCAATGCACATTCCCTGCCACAATCCACAGGCTTCTTTTTCCTCCGCGTACCCCCCCCCCAACACTTGTCATCTCTTGTCTTTGGTACATCCTAACATGTGTGCGATAACATCTTACTATGTTTTGATTTTCATTTTCCTGATTATTTGTGAAGTTGAACGTTTCTTTCACGTACCTGTTGGCCATGTGTATGTCTTTTTTAGAGAAATGTCTATTCTGGTCCTTTGCCCTTTTAAAATCAGGTTGTTTTTGCTATCGAGTTATAAACATGTCAACAACTAAGTTGTACACCTTATGTATAGACAATTTAAAACTTTGGATTATATACTAAAACTGGGAACAAATCTTAAACTTTTCATAAGACTTAGTTTTAGTGGGGGGCCTGGGTGGCTCAGTTGACTGAGCATCTGACTCTTGATTTTGGCTCAGCTCATGGTCTCATGTTTGGGGTTTGAGCCCCACGTGGGACTCTCTGCTGTCATCACAGAGCCCACTTTGGATCCTCTGTCTCCCTCTCTCTCTGTCCCTCCCTGCTCATGATCTGTCTCTGTCTCTCTCTCATAATAAATAAATAAAGTTTAAAAAACCCTTAATTTTAGCAAAATATCATTTTACAGTAAATTTGTGTTGTGGATTTAAATTTTATTGGCCGTGTATTTTTGTATTTGTAAATTGGTTTTGGTTTTACAGTTGCAGGAGAAAGATGTAAGTATTTAAATTAGTCCATAATAAAATACATCAGCTCATTATGGGGACTGTATGAGAATTTTCCAGGGGACCGTAAGTTTGAATTGCTATGTTCTCATTGATTAACCCTGCTATGTTTTTTAAACTTTTATTAAGCACCTGCCTGCTTAAAACACTTGTTTTTTTCATAAAATATTTCCATACTTTTTTACCTTAATTCATTTGCCAGTAGCACCATGGTCACCTCTCAATTTTTTAGCATATTTATCCAGAAAATTTGCGAATATGTGCTGTGTTTGTTCACGCAGAGGACTTATGCTCATGTTTTGTTCACATATACATAGGATCATTATGAATATATATGTGCATCTCATGTTCTATTTTTAGCATCAGGTTATACTTTTCTTAGTAAGTTTTTACATTTTTTGTAACAGAGCTGTACAAACATTCTGGTCGGAAATCGTATTATATGCATTGATATCACTAAAATATTTCTGAGGAGCAATCAGATTTATTTATTAAGTGATTAACACCAATATGTACTATTTCCTTTGTTGGAAGAGTTTTGTGAGTTGATGTACACATATGTCAGAGATCGGGGAAATTCTGGTTTTTTATTTTTGAAAGAGTGTGTTCCATGCATAGAGCTATATTAGTCCATATAACGTATTTATAGAAGCAGACCAATGTGTGGTTGCCATCATCATGTACAGTGGTCTCAAATGATACCCCGGCCTGGTTTGGCAATGTTACAGTACACCGAAAATTCCGATTTAATGTGTAAGGGAATGTGATCTACTATTACCAACTTTATAGAATTATTGACAAGAAGCCAAATCCAGAAACTTTATTTTTCAAAACAAAAGTACTGATGTTGAAGCTTTCTAGGATTGTCCACTAATTTTATTGACCTAGTGTTTTGCCTAATATGTTAAACTATATATAAATCTAAATTCAAGATGCTAAAATTTTAAGGTCCTTAAGACATAACTATAATATAGATGTAAGACAGAGTTTTATTCCTAAACCCAAGTACGGTGTCCAGGGTTCCCTTTAATTATTCAGCCAGTATTGATTGGACCACTTCTGGGGATCTCACCGGTGCCCTAGGAGAAGAGACAGACAGCAGCAGTCCACTTTGTGGATCCGACTTGTAAAGCACATATGAGCACCCCTCAGTTTCTGCATCTAATAGGTTCCTGCAAATCTATTCCAGCCTACTTGCAGAAAACAGGTGCCTGTATTCCATCAATTTAAATGCGAAAACTAATAACACATTATAGAAACCTCCACCAACTTCTCCAAATATTACTAAATTGTTCCCTAACACTGGAAAACTCTCCACCTGCACATTTCTGTATAATGAACAACATTTAAAACCCCTCTCACTCAGTTATTTGTACTGACTGAATTCAGGAGTGGATGTTTTGTATGCACCAAACGAAAGAGACCATGTGCTCTTCTTAGCAAAGAAATAATATGCAAAAGGACTATCTCTCACATTTGATTGAATCTATGGGGTCATCATTTGTAAGATGAGACTTTACGGTACAATCCCTAGGAAAGAAAAAGTGCTCCTAATTATACTTTGATTGTACGATGTAAGATTGTAATGGATGCGGTCAATTGATGCAATTGATTACAGGATACACCCTAAATTCAGAAATATTTAACTATGTTAGGGTGGGGTGGGGTGACCGGATGTCTTAAAATCGATGAAGGAAGATCAAATGATCTGAGTTGGTAGATTCCAGTCCCAGGTCCTGTGAAAACGTCCCTCCTCTGAGGGAAGTTGGGAAAAGGAAGATCGTGATGCACTTGACCCTGATTTATTAGGTAGATGATCAATGCCAGGACAAGAATCAGCCCAAAAGAGCAACAGAGCTCTACCTACATTGCACCTGGACCTTCCTGAAGGATTTATGGGCAGCTTCAATGTTTCCGCTGGCACACATGCCGATTCAGTATAGAGGTTTTCTAGTTACATAGTGATCTGGGGACAGATAGCTGTGCAAATATAAATAGTGAATCTTTGTGTAGTGAGAATTCAGATTGAGGGATACATCTTCGTTGTTTGGCAAAAATGCTGTAATGGCATTATGTAAAAGATATGGGGAAGAGAAGGCACAAGAGATAGTGAAAAGGTCTTCTTGGGGGATGTTGGAAAAGTCTTGAAGACAGAGGACCATGAAGCCAGTCTCCTGAGTGAATGTGGTCTGTGGCAGGGGCGGGGGGGGACTGAAGTAAATTCAGTGAGGGTACACGGGGGACTCAAATTTGAGAGTGACCTGACCTGCTTTGGATTTGAGCGGTTCACGTGGGAGGTGACATGCTCGATGCACTACAGGAGAAACTGAGGCAGGAAGTCTTCTGGCAAGAAATGTCTTCAACCATTTTTGTTAGAGGCATGTATTATTTTAAGGATTCCACTGCTTTTGTAATGTTCCCCGTGCACGAAGTTATCTGCCAGTTCCTTCCCACTCCCCAATAATTTGTTTCGAATCGCCTCCGCACTACTCCCTATTCTGAGAAGCAGTCTAGCTCACCAAACCCTTGGAGGCTTAAATAAACTGTTTGGGTGATAGATGGTTATGTTTTGCAGAGCACTCTGTGTATTGTGGACTGCGAATTCTTCAGACGATTCTCATTTGTCTATTTTTCATCTGGCAATAAATGTAGGTAAAAGTAGCGTGCATGCTCTGAGCACCATTGAAGTGATAAATAATGAAGCTAAGACACAGTGACAGATGGGCCCTGGGACCTGGGACAATAAATCATGGCCTCAGGAAGCTGTACCAGTGCGTATCAGTTTTGTGAATGCAAACTGTATCCTTAGAAATGTCTGCAGATAAATATGTCTGGTTTCCCTGCTTATTAAAGACTTGCATGGGAACCGAAGTCACTCTCTTATGCCGCATAATTGATGGGCAGCCTCCGAGTATTTACCTTTGTAAAAATTGACAGACAGCTCTAGAGTAACTCCTCAGCCGTCAGCATGCAGATTTCCGCCTCAACATCCTCCGCTTTCCATTTTTGTTGATGGAACCAACAAATGAAAACCTTCGTGTCGTATTTGAGGTGTTAACATCTCTTGAGTGTCGTGTGTTAGGCTCTTGTTACATTTTTGGAAGTAGGGAAAAGGTGCAGCTTATTACTTACTGATATTGTAACTTGGGTATTGACGTAGGAGGATTTTAAAAGAATCTGGACACACTTGACCAATTATGATTAACAGTCCTTGACAATACAAATACAAAAGAGACAATTTGGTAAATGTGTCAGATACAAAATGTATTATGAGATTGTATTTCAAAGCATCAGGTTCAAAGTCTGTTTAGTAAAAGCTGTTTTAGGGGCGCCTGGGTGACCCAGTCAATTAAGCATCTGACTTGGCTCAGGTCATGATCTCACGCTTTGTGGGTTCAAGCCCCGAGTCGAGCTGTCTTCTCTCAGCACAGAGCCTGCTTCGGGTCCTCTGTCCTTTTCTCTCTCTGCCCCTTCCCAGCTCGCGTTTTCTCTTTCTCTCTCAAAAGTTAGTATATTTTAACAAGTTGTTCTAGATTTATGAAGCCTTAGTGATTATCACTAATTTCAATTTAGTCATATTTGCAATTACATTATAGTGCACAAATTATATGCACATTGACCTGATTCCCGTTTGCATGGCCTGTAGGCTCTGTTCGGTCAAACTGTACAAACCCAGAAAATACCCAAAAGTTATCTCATAATTTGATCTGTGGTCTTTCATGATCATAGAGGAAGAAAGCATTAACTTTTAGATATTACCTTGAAAGATAATAATACACCTTTCTCTCTTTGCCAGAAGTCAAAGAATCATTCCTTTAAAGGAACAGTACTAATTTCATTGAATGGAAGCTTGAGTGGATGCACTCATGAGGCATATGAACGGATACCTCACTGTGCACTGTAACCTGCAGGAACTCTGTGAGACATTACATACCTATGCGTACCTAACGCATTTGACGTGTTCTGTGTGTCACACTCTGTGCGAGGTGCCCCAAATCGTCTAGTCTCAAGGTGTTACTAATCTTCAGAAAAGACGTGTTTACAATGAGGAGAGACTGTGTTTTAATGCAACACCAGGGAATATGTTAGAGAAGATTTAAGTGGGAAATTCAGACTTCAAAACTGATAAACAGGAACTGATAAGTTGAAGGGAGTAAACTGTAATTCATTAAACAACCAGGTGGGAATTACAAAGGATAATTCTGGAAGTTAGACAGTATGAACATTTAAAAATATTTTTTTAGCATTTATTTATTTTTGAGAGACAGAGAGAGACAGATCATGAGCGGGGGAGGGGTAGAGAGAGAGGGAGACACAGAATCTGAAGCAGGCTCCGGGCTCTGAGCTAGCTGTCAGCACAGAGCCCGACGCGGGGCTCGAACCCACGAACTGTGAGATCCTGACCTGGGTCAAAGTCAGATGCTTAACCGACTAAGCCACCCAGGCGCCCCAGTATGAATATTTTTTTACAAGTATGAGTTGAGATGCCACTTGCTGCATTGTGCGTGAGCTAAGGCACTGGTCAGGGCGGGCTGTGGTCAGATCAGAGTCTGAAGGAAAAAGTTGGCACAGACGTGGGAGGATTTTTCAGGAAGACAGGACAGCATGAAGAATAATGATCACAAAAGTGCAAAACTTATAAAGGGAGGATCTGAGTGCTGCTGGTCTTATTCTCCCAGCTCTCTGTGCTGCTTATTAAAGGCTTTTGTAAATATTAAATGCCTCTTGGGAACCAGAACCAAAAGGTAATACATAAAACTTATGCCCACCATGTACATATACCGCCTCTTCTTTATCCAGGCAACAGTCAGTGGACATGCGGGCTCTTTCCGTAACTTGGCTATTGTCGATAATGTTGCTGTAAACATCAGGGTGCATGCAAGCCTTCGAATTGGTATTTTTGTCTTCTTTGGGTAAATACCTAGTGGTCTAATTGCTGGATCGTAGGGTGGCAAGGATGTGGAGAAAGTGGAACCAACGTACACTGTTGGTAGGAGTGCAAACTCGTGCAGCCGCTGTGGAAAATCGTATGGAGAGTTCTCGAAGTCAGAAGTAGAACTAGCCAAAAATAGTTCTCTACAGCATCCCACAAAATTTCAGTTTTCATTTCTGGAATTTTTTTGTATTTTTTTAAAACAATCACAACTATGCCTTATTTTTAAAATAAAAATCAAGTGGTATTTTTTTCTCTCTCTTTCTGCCAACATTCCAGTAAAAAGTACATTTGTTTCATAAAAGTCAATTTGAAAACATTTACTTTTATATTTTTAATTAATACAATATACAATATGTGATATTGTATGTATCACATATTGTATATTTAACTTTTTTTCTAAAAATTTTTAATGTTTATTTATTTTTGAGAAAGAGAGAGAGAGAGACAGAGCATGAACAGGGAAGAGGCAGACAGAGAGAGAGGGACACAGAATCTGAAGCAGGCTTCAGCCTCTGAGCTGTCAGCACAGAGCCTGACTTGGGGCTTGAACTCATAAACTGTGAGGTCATGACCTGAGTTGAAGTCAGATGCTCAGCCGACTGAGCCACCCAGGTGCCCCTTGTATATTTAACTTTTTACACTGAGAATGTAAATCACATAAGGGTAGGAGTTTTGGTTTTTTTTTACTTCTGTGTCATTACTGCCTAAACACTGTCTAGATCATAAAGTATTCTATTCTATACATTGAGTGAATGAACGAACAACAAATTTGCTTAATATATTAAGAAACTCAAGGGAATCTTCAAAGTGCAACTTTAAGTAATTTGTATTTCCTCATCTTTTTGGATATCAATTAAAATAGGTTCAGAGAAAATTCAATTTTATATTGCCTATATTGTCTACCTTTAGATTATAATTAATTTATATTTTAAGCTAACTATGCAATATACCAGGCAAACATGATACTTATAGTAAAAGATGTTTTGTAAGGTTTTGAGGACAATGATCATATCTTTAAATTATTTGTTCAGTATGTGGTGTGCGTGTGTGCGTGTGTGTGTCTGTGTGTGTTCTGTCTGTGATGTGTGTGTTCTGTACGTGATATGTGTGTGTGTTCTGTATGTGACGTGTGTGTGTTCTGTTTGTGAAGTATGTGTGTTCTGTATGTGATGTGTGTGTGTTCTGTATGTGGTGTGTGTGTTCTTTATGTGACGTGTGTGTTCTGTATGTGATATGTGTTCTGTATGTGGTGTGTGTGTTCTTTATGTGACGTGTGTATGTTCTGTATGTGATGTGTGTACTGTATGTGATGTGTGTGTTCTGTATGTGTGTGTGTGTTCTGTACGTGACGTGTGTGTGTGTTCTGTGTGTGACATGTGTGTTCTGTATGTGATGTGTGTGTTCTGTGTGTGTGTGTTCTGTATGTGATGTGTGTGTTCTGTATGTGTGTGTGCATTCTGTATGTGATGTGTGTGTTCTGTGTGTGTGTGTTCTGTATGTGATGTGTGTGTTCTGTATGTGTGTGTGTTCTGTATGTGTGTGTGTGTTCTGTATGTGATGTGTGTGTTCTGTATGTGTGTGTGTGTGTGTTCTGTATGTGATGTGTGTGTTCTGTAGGTGATGTGTGTGTGTGTGTGTGTGTGCTCAGAACCCGTGCCCCCCATGTGCAGTTTCTCTCCTCATCAGGTCTAAAGCATCATATAATGATCGTAAGACTTAACAGGTCAGTGTCCTCCTCTTGACCTGGACCCCAGGCCTCAGGGTTTACTTTCCTATCTCTTTTGTGAATCTTCTCAAATATAGGAGCTACCAAATTTGGTGGATTCTCTTACCCCTGATAAAATTAGTTAGACGTTTGTGAAGTAGCATGGTTTTCTGTAAACTCTCCGTAGAAGTAATCTTCCTGTCTCCCTCACCGTTGTTAGAGGTTTATTGTAAGTTATTCTATCTTACATGTTAGCTGTTAGAGTTCTGTAAACTCTCCATAGAATTAATCTTCTGTCTCCCTCACCATGTTTGTAGGTTTATTGTAAGTTATTCTGTCTTACACGTTAGCTGGGTGTGTACAGAGCCACTTTTTGTTGAAGATTGCTGTATGTGTTGTGTGTGTGTTTTACTAGACATTATAAATCCTCCTTTTTTAAAATTTTTTATGTTTATTTTTGAGAAAGAGAGAGAGAAAGAGAACGTGGGGGAGGGGTAGACAGAGGGAGACACAGAATCAGAAGCAGGCTCCAAGCTCTGAGCTGTCAGCACAGAGCCTCACATGGGGCTCAAACTCACCAACTGCAAGATCATGACCTGAGCCGAAGTTGGCTGCTTAACCGACTGAGCCCCCCAGGTGCCCTGGCATTATTCATCCTCTGTGTAAAGTGCATGATTCCTCAGTGTTACTAAGCCAAATTTATACTTCACATCTAGGTCAGATAACTTTAATTAAGTGGCTTATTGTACTGTTAGTTTTGCGAATCATATAAATTATTTCTGGAAACTCCTCAAGGAATCTTTTTGATAACCTATTTATTACTAAGGGTGGTTGAAAGAAACCTTGGCATTCTGTTCCTATTTTTATTTTCTAAGCAGGTTCAGTCAAACCTGGTAATGATAGATGTCACTGAATTCAGAATTGAGTCTCATAGATTGTGATGAAACTAGTGACTTAATGGGGCAGGCCTAAGAAGGAAAAGGCCTTCCAACTTAAGGTTCCAATTCTCATCTAATGGAGTTTTCTGTTTTGTTATTTGAAAGGGAAATTTTTTTCTAAAGTTCCCATTTTATAAAAACATGCATTCTAATGCCAGAGTAGATTGTTTATTTTAAAACAATTTTTTAATGGCTTTTTTTTTTTTTTTTGAGAGACAGAGCATAAGCAGGGGAAGGGCAGAGAGAGAAGGAAACACAGAATCTGAAGCAGGCTTCAGGTTCTGAGCTGTCAGTACAGAGGCCGACATGGGGCTCGAACTCACGAACCATGAGATCATGATGTGAGCCGAAGCCAGATGCTTAACGGACTGAGCCACCCAGGCAGCCTGATTGATTATTGAAAGATGAAAGTCGTGTGTCATTATCACATATGATTCTAATTAAAGTTGAAATCAGTATATGTTTGATATATTTGATAACAAAGGCCAAGTTTATTCTTCACTTTTAATTTAGCTCACAGTGAATTCGTAATGCTGGTTGGTCCATGGGTTGAAAGGCCTTTATGCGGATCCCTGGGGCTCTTGGTTCTTGTAGGAAGAGAGTGGTTGAGGGCTTAAGCTGCCTACTGAATAGGATGGTCTCTGGTTTCTAACATGGTGGAATTTGTGTGGCTAAGAGAAAACAGTGATGTTTTCCATTTGCGTGAACTTAAAGTTTTCCATGCCTCGTTCTGTAGTCACTTGCATTTTGTAAATTATTTTCTTTATATAAAAATGCTTCATTTAAAATGGTAAAGGTATTCCTTTGGAAAGTCTTTTCAACTGTGAAACAAAAATTATGGATAGCTTATACTGAATTAACATTTGACCCTTCTTTCCACAGATGTTTTCTGAAATTATTAATTTTGTTTTATAACTCCATGTGCAATTTATTTTTAGGGGGATAGTTCCTATGTGAAAGATCGCTGGTGTGTTTTTGATGGATTTATGGTCTTCTGTCTTTGGGTTTCGTTGGTATTGCAGGTAATTAAAACTTTTAAATTTCAAGGGGGTATTTTCCAAACTGTGTGTTGTTTTGCATTAAAAAATCTCAATAAAAATAGTAACAAATATATGTCAAATGTGATAGTGTAACTTTCTACAACATTCTGTTCTTTTAAATGTTGATGAGAAAAAAACCCCTAACATTTTAATCATTGTCAGTCACATCTGTGAATTGTTTCAGTCAGTAATGAATATCAAGACTATCACAAATTATTTCTTATTACAAAGGTGTAAAAATATATTTATTGAAATAAAAGACAGAACACAGAGTGAGATTTCTGTATTTGTAGAATAAAAATATTGAATTTAAAAATTGAAAATCTGGTTTTTTTATATGACTGAATCCTCACTAAAAACAGCTGAAAAATATTGATACATTTGGATGAACATAAAATCCTATATTCCAAAGAGAAAATGCCTTACTATGAGAAATGGGGAACGTATATTAAGAAGGCCTAAAGGTGGGGTTTTGCTGAATAATAGACTTCATTTTCATGCATTCATGCAGGTTTACTTTTGGATTTAATTCAGCTCAAGTTACGATATTCTTCATTGAAAAATTTAGAATAAAATAAATTCCATCCATCCCGCAAAGTCATCATAGCGCGTATGGATGAGCTCCCCTTATTTTTATAAAGCTCATCACCTCTCCAGCGGTCTGATTCCATCCTGCATATTCATGTGTTCTTTTCCATTTAATAGCTATTATATGATTGACAGACGTTTTCTAATTATCATTTTGCCTCTGTTTAGTAAATGTTACATTTCCCTTTTATTTTTTTTATACTCCTTTGGACCCTTTCTCCACCACTTCATGTTCTAGATACTTTAAAAGTTCCACCAAAGAACATTATCAGTGACGAAGACAGCACACTTGTTCTGTATTTCGAGTTGGCACTTGTTTTCGTAATAAAAACTGTGCTTTGATGAATTACATGGGAAATGACTAAGAGCCATAGGATTTACGTTAGTTTATGTATTCGTTTTCTCTAAAGATAGCGATGGTTTCAAAATGGACTCAGAGAAAATCCATTTCCGTGGAAAATAATGCAGGGCCAAGTTCAGAGCGCTGGGTGAGCCTCCTGATGCCATGTGTGTTTGCCGGGAAGCCCTGAGCTTCTTTATTCATCTCTTAATTTACAGGTATTTGAAATCGCTGATATAGTCGACCAGATGTCACCGTGGGGCATGCTGCGGATCCCACGGCCACTCATCATGATCCGGGCATTCCGGATTTATTTCCGATTTGAGCTACCAAGGACCAGAATCACAAACATTTTAAAGTAAGCACTGCTTTCATAGAAGGTAAGGACAAAAGTCTGTGACGTTTTTGTAACTTTTACTTACTGTTTTTCCCCCTCCTAGGCGATCAGGAGAACAAATATGGAGCGTTTCCATTTTCCTCCTTTTCTTCCTACTTCTTTATGGAATCTTGGGAGTTCAGATGTTTGGGACATTTACCTATCACTGTGTAGTAAACGACACGAAACCGGGGTAAGTGTGCCTACTAACTGCGGTTTAGTCTAGGTGATTAACAAGAAAGTTTCCGCACTTCTAATGAGAAAAATCTGTGTCTAAATGGAACAAAAAACGTGTTTATGGGCTGTGTTCTGTATTCTCTGCTACCTCAAATTTTTTTGTATGGTTTTCTAAGCTAAATATTCAGGACAAGCCAGACTCAAAGCTGTAAGCCTGTGGGCTAGAAGACTCAGCAGCGTCAAAGTGCGCATCTGGAGGTTTCCCTGAGTGACAGGACGGGGCGGGTGCTGTGGTCTGCATGTTTTCATCTCTTACTGAGATAAGATGGAAATGAGAAATGGTGCGACTACTTGGGAAAACAGTCGGGCAGTTTCTTAGAAAGTTAAGCAGACACACCTACCATGTGTCCTATTTATTCCATTCTAGCTATCTAACCAGGGAACTGAAGACGTGTGTCCATGAAAAATTACAAGCACACAGTGACTGTATTTGTAATAGCCCAAACTGCTCATAACCCAAATTTGCACCAACGGGTCAATGAATAAACAAATTGTGGTTATATCCATGGGATGAATACTGTTTAGCAATAAAAAAGAAAGTATGTGGGGTTGATATATATATACAACGTCTTGGAGGAATCTCAAAATAATTGTGCTGAGCAAACGAAGCCAGATGAAAACGATGACATATTCTGTGATTCCATGAATGCGAAATTCTCCAAAATGCGAGCTTATCTGTAACGACAGAAAGGGAACCAGTGACTGCCTGGAAGGAAGGACGGGGACAGGAATAGGGGTCACCAAGGGGCATTAGGAAACCCTTGAGGTTGATTGATCTGTTCATTATCTTGATTGTGGTTCTGTGCACTTGAAATTTGCCAAAGCTGTACATTCTTTAAAAATGTTTATTTAGAGAGACAGACAGATAGACAGACAGACAGACTCAAGCAAGGGTAGAAAGAGAGAGGGAGAGAATCTTAAGCAAGCTCCATGCCCAGCACAGAGCCCCATGTGGGGCTCGATCTCACAACTGAGATCATGATCTGAGTCGAAATTAAGAGTTGGACACTTAACCAACTGAGCCACCCAGGATATATATTGTAATATGTGCACCTTATTCTACGTCAAGAATGTTTTACTAAAACTATATAGAAATGTTCTGTTGTAAAGCAGAAAGCTAAACTTTACACGGTTAGAGAAGTTGTTCCGGCACTATTTTGTGCCGTGATCCACTGGATTTAATGTGGCTTTTCTCATTTACTAATTCCCTGTTTTTATTGGGTTCCTACCTATGGGCTCGGTTGTTCTTGATTGACTTGCTCTGTTTGACTACCCCTTCACCCATATTACACTCTAGAATCTGTTTAAATTAGAACACGGCTGTATACAGCCGGTCAGTTTCCAGCCTCCAGCCTTACATAAACTCAGAACCCTATCTTCTGCCTCCTGTGGGCATTAAAATCGAAGCTCTTGGCTCCTGGACACTTCACTCCCATTTATACCATTTCTCAACTCATGTACTTCCCTCTCTTTAGTTTTTTTTTTTAATGTCTTATTTATTTTTGAGAGACAGAACATGAGCAGGAGAAGGGCAGAGAGAAGGAGACACAGAATCTGAAGCAGGCTCCAGGCTCCAGGCTCTGATCTATCAGCACAGAGCCCAACATGGGCTTGAACCCATGAACCGCGAGATCATGACCTGAGCCAAAGTTGGCTGCTCAACCGACTAAGCCACCCAGGCTCCCCTCCTCTCTCTAGTTTTTAGTTCCCTCTTACCTTTTGACCTTTTGGAATGTATTTTTCTTTCTTGCCAAGTCCAGATAGGCATCTTTCAGTGTGACCATTTACCCAACAGATCTAGTTGTTTGTAATGGAATGAGTTGAATTTAATATAACGCAGTTTGCCAGAACTAGCCCTGTGGCACTTACGTCTACTTTTCCACTAGTTTTTCTCATTATACTGTGAGTCCTTGAGGACACAGAGGGAGAGGGTGGAGAACATTCATCTTCTGTCTAGTACTTAGTAAGTACTTAGTATCTATTGAAGGCAAGTAACTATTGAAGGCATGGTGCACAGTACATTGTATTTACACGGATAATAATAACATTGTGACAAGCTGATATATAGGAGGGAATTTAAAAAACAGAGGAAGAAAAGCAAGTTTCTAAATGGGACTAAGGAGAAATGGTTAAAAATTAGAAAAGCTCTGTTAAAAGCGGAGAGAAGCAGTGAACTCGCACAAACACGGTGCGGAAGTAGGAGGAAGAGGGAGGGAGGGGCGGCCCGTGTGGGTGAGGGGAGAGACAAACAAGTGGAAGAAAACCTGTAGGTAGGTTTTTTTCTCTTTTTAAGTGACTGTAGGCTGTAAAATATGTCTAGAATGTTCCATGAATGAATAGGAAGGTGGGAAAGATATTGTGTGGGTGGGAGACAATCCACTAGAGGCGAACAGAGAAAGCTTCCGGATAAGAAAGCCTCTGCCTTCTAATAGCAGTGAGCGCAGGAAGCTGATTTAAAGTTTCCATTTTATTAAAACCTCAAGTCAGAATGTGGGACTTCCAACGCTTGTTAGAATTGTAAAGCTAGCCGGCAGCTCAGGCACCCTGCTGGCAAACCTGACTTTGACCCAGGAAGGACGGGACAAATGGGGAGGAGGGGTAGGAGCACCTCAGAGCCCCTGTGTGTCACTTCAGAAAGTGCTCTTCGCCGTGCTCAGTACTAGGACGTGAGTGGCAATAAATAAATACATACATACATACATACATACATACAATTAAAAGACCTCTTGTATTCTGAATATTAGCTTCCACTTATTACGTAATCCTAAAAAATGGAATTCTCTATGAAGATACATTTTGGCAGAATTTTCGGTTACTTTGGGCACAGCAGTTATGGAAGAATGTCCGCATTTCCTCTCTTTCCAGTGTGTGTAAAGTCTAGCCCATTAGCCCATGATGCGTCATGTCCAGAAACATGTCTTACCTTCCTTTTCTGTGACAGTTTAGTCTCTGAGAAGAAAATACATAACTGGCTGCAGGGTCGTGATGTTGCTGTAATAACAACTTTCTTTCATAAGTTTGATGATTCGGTTGAAGGACCCATCATTTATGGCATTTTTTCTTTTACTTCTCAGTTCAGGATTAACTGGGTTTTAAAGTCTTCCGTATAAGCAGAAAAATTATTGCCATTTTACCATTAGTTCTAGCCAGACATTAATTTACTTTTAGAGACTCAAAAACTGTCCAAAGTCAAAATGAAACACATAAAAATCCCAATTTAAAAAAGTTTCCAACCTTTTTGTTTCCTTTTCTTGCTTCTGAACTAAGAACTTCTCATCACCGTTTCTGAGTCAGATATCAAACTACATCACAATGGTCCGGGTTCCCGGCCATCGGTGTTGCCAGTCACTCACCTGACCTTGTTTCTCTTAATCATTGTCCTTTAACAATCCTTCCAAATTCTGCTTAATTGCTTTGCCCGCACTAGAGCCTGGTCGTGGGAGAGCCTTCAGGCGGAGCTGTGTCTGTTCAGAAACTTGAATATTCTGCGTTTCCAGGCTGACCCTCTGGAACTGATTATGTGTAACCTGTGAGACAAACAGGGTAAATAAGGATGCGACTCAATACACCCAGTTTTGCTTTTAGATGGAGCTGATTTCTTTTCAAGCAGAGAGAAGGGAATCTTAGCTCTGTCCTCAGGAGATTCCTGGGAAAGCTTTATTCTCCTATGATAATGAGTGGCGACCTAAGGCAATTGTGGCACAGGTCAGGGGATGATAGTCCCCCAAGCCGTTCATCTCCTGAAGACATCTGAGAGCAATGGCCTGTGGCGGAAACACGTGTTGCAAAATGCCAAATGTGATGGCCGAAGTCTCCCTGTAGCTCCAAGATGAACATTTAAACATAAGCTGGTTGGATAAAATAGAAAAGGCGAAGACTTCTCTGCCACCTTATTACCATTCCTGAGAAAAGAGAGACATTTATTCCTAGCTGAGTATCAAATAATGAAATCTTCTTCCCGAGAGTGAGATAATTAGAAACACTCTAAAGTAAGCAAATGTGAATATTAAGTATATGAAAGTTTACTGTACAGAGAACAGGATTCGATCCGGAAGTTCAAGTAAATGCTTATAATGGCCGAGCCGTTCGTTTTGAGTCCCAGAGGTGGGAACTGCACGTCACAGATGCCCAGGACAATCCTCGTGTCTCCGTGTTGTGACAGAGGGTTACTAAGAGCTTTATTTTCCAGCTCAAGGAAGTCTCAGGATGGTCTCCCCCACCCCGGGGTGGCTTGAAGGACCCCACGACAGTTTATAAAATATCACTAACACTTATAGCCTAGAGATGAGATATAGTTGGGTTTGGATTCATTTATTACTGGTCCCAAATAATATTTAAGTTTACCCTATAGGATACTCGGGAAAATAAATGAATTATCATCTTATAAATTCTGTTCACAAAATAATGAGTTCTTTTAATGGAAAAGTCAGAAGAATTAAAAATAGAAACGTGGAGCTTAAAATATTAATTTTTAATTTCTATGGACTTTATCAAGAGGGAACTTTGTAGAATATGTAAAATCCTAATGCCTCAAATGCGTGCAAAGGTCTTTGAAGTCTTCGTGATTTATATTTAAACTTCTTTTGGAGGATGAAGACAGACCGCTCCGTTTAACTTGCAGGAGTCATGCAGAGAAGTCTGCTGAGCAGGCGCTGTAAGAACAAGTTTGGATAAATGCATATTGGGAAGGATTTTCTTTGAAATATTTAAATAAGAAATCAAAATACCCTGACGAGTGCATGTAGGTTTCGAACTAAATTAACAGCCACATTTGTGAAGCACCTGTTATAGCTCATATGTTGTGCTTTTATAACTAATTTTTAGAACAACCCGAGAGGAATTATTTCCCCCATTTTGCAGATGAAGACACAGTCCCAAAGCGGTTAAATAATAAAGTGAGAGCGTTGGGATTTGAACTCAAGTCTGACTTCCCAGCCCATGTTTATTCTCCCATGTGAACAACTTCTACCATGTTCTAATCCCATATTCGTAAACCCGTAGACACACACAGATCCACATCTATATGCATGAACTCTTTATATGGGATAGAGAAAACTAAAGTCTAGTGACCTCTGGTTTCTTCCTACCTGCGTGGAGATGTTACGTCCCAGGGGGTTCTGTTTCATCCAAACCTAAAAAACAGTGACGTGCAATATATTTGTATTAGGCCATCATCTCTTTTAAAATCGTTGTGCAAATCCATCTCAAAGATGTGGCCCATCTTTTGTATGTTACTAATTTTAAAAAATTAAATGTAAGTAAATATTTCAGAATAATCTGAATTCCCATATGAAAATTAATACCAAACTGATTTTCATCAGAACAGCAAAAACATTAGTGAGTCTTCAATATAAAAAAAGAAAATCCTACGCTTTGAAAAAGCGTCTATAAGTAATCAAGTGATTTTTTTGATCAATTATAATATAGCACTTCTTTTGATCTTACTTCCCAGAAAGAAGAGAATGTAATAACATAGGTCATAAAACTCGTGCTATTAGGGGTAAATATTTACTGAACGATGGATAGCTGTTATCTTCTCATTCGATTCCAACAACCTGCTAGTACCTCACTCCTATTTTTATACTCTGTATTACAGCCAGGGAGACTGAAGCTTAGTGAGGTTAACTAAGATATCCAAGATGAAACTGTGTGAGTGGCAGACGCAGAGTTGAAATCCAGTTCTTCCTGACACCAGTTTCCAGGCTTCTAAGGATTCAGTTGTACCGTGATCAGTAAGATGATCTTCAACATGTGCGTGTGTCCATATTTGAAGAAAATGTTTAGTTTCCCTCCGGTTACAAGGAGCACATGCTCAGGAGACACGCTCTGAATGGGCGGATGCGATCGCTTACATTAGCACTGAATTCTGTCACGATGCACTCCTGAACATACTCTGTGAATGGGAAACGAGCGGTCTTGACAGTCCTTGCAAATCACGTTCACTGTAGTTGTCTGCAGAGAAATCATTACCGAGCGTCATTCTGATTTCTCGGGTTCAATCGGACCAGCTTGCTGCCGCCCCCTCCTTCCCCCCCACGACAGAAACCACTGTCCTGTGCAGTGACCATAGCAGCACTAGCAGTGTCTCCTGGGAATTCATCTCTAGGGAGAGATCTCTGCTAATTCATCTCTCGGGTGAGATCTCTGATAGAGAAAATCACCTGGCGAGCTTTGTAAAAATACAAACTGCAAGCCACATCCGTGGTTTCACATCTGTCGCCAGGGCTGAGACTCTCAGAATTGGTTGGGTTAGAAATTAGTGATTTAAACCCTTAGTTCTACATGAAAACTCCCAACGATGTGTTATAGAGTAGAGCGCAAATTTTGCCTGGCTTCTTCAAAAGTAAATCTGGAGTCTTCATAGAAATGCTAAGCTTTTAGCTACTATGCCTCCACCTGTGGGGAACTTGAGTTTCCTGGACGCTGAAGCCTGTTCTTAGAAATGTCAGCAGCGCCTGGGTGACTCAGTTGGTTAAGCACAAGACCTTTGCTTTTGGCTCAAGTCATGATCTCGCGGTTTCGTCAGTTCGAGCTCCATGTCGGGGCTCTGTACTGACAGTGCAGAGTCTGCTTGGAATTCTCTCTCTCTCCCTCTCTCTCTCTGCCCCTCCCCTGCTCACATTGTCTCTGACTCTCTCAAAAATAAATAAGTTTCATTCTTATTTTTTAAGTTAAAAAAAAATGAAATACCTAAGAAGTACCAGAGGTGATTAGAGCTTCTTGTCTTTCTTCCATATAAGCAGGTTGTCCATGTGTTCTGGGAACTCTAGAAAGAAAATAAATTTTATTTATTTAGTGGGTCACCTGTCTTAGGTCAAGCAGTTGAGTGGGGCTGGTATACTTTGTGGTTGGTAGCTACCCATTCTTAGCACGGTGGAGCCTCATCACATCATTGTTTGGGGGCACATCATTTGACTCCAAACAATGGCACCTGTCAGAGTGGGAAGAACAGCTGTTCCCCAGCCATACAACTCCGCCAAACTGCAGCCAGTAAACATGAATATATTTGGAGCCTCTAATAGGTATGAGGTACTTTGTACTCCTGATTGCTAATTCATAATGTGGTCTCATTATGTTGGGCATTAGGATCCTCATGAGAGAGAAGAGGAAATAGCTCCTTGCCACACATTAATTAATTGGCAGAAGCACCGACTGAAGACCTGTAATCTCAGCCCCAAATTCTGGCAGCCATTTTCCACCCTGCCAGCTGGCTCCTCACAGACGACTTCTCGCCCTGGGATCTTGTAGTTTCTCAAGCAAAGGAAAAAGCATTACTGCTTGAGGAGCCCTTGGTCTAGATTCAAAATGTCAAGGGTAGGGGCGTCTGGGTGGCTCAGTCGGTTAAGCATCCAACTCTTGGTTTTGGCTCAAGTCATCATCTCACAGTTTGTCATGAGTTTGAGCCCCACCTTGGGCTCTGTGTTGACAGTGTGGAGCCGGCTTGGGATTCTCTCTCTCCCTCTCCTGGCCCCTCCTGCATTTCTGCATTCTCTCTCTCTCTCTCCCCCTCTCTCCCTCTCTCTCCCTCCCTCCCTCTAAGGAAAAAAAAAAAAAGCAGTGTCAAGGGGTCAAGAGAAGCGGACTTTGTCTTGTGACCTCAAATCAGTTTTCACATTTCCAGTTTGGAGCTGATCAGTGCAAACTCTGTGTCTGATACTTTACTGATACTCTTTGACTGCATGCACATTATCTCTCATTGTCTGACCCTTGCCCAGATGCCCGTTTCCTGGTCCCTGTCATCCATGTTGTCACAGTAGTGAGTGGGGGAATTAAGGGAGTAGAGTTGGGGAAAATATGTAATTAAAAGAACTATTCGGATATCACAAGGTACAAGTATTTAAAATACTTGTCTCAACAGAAAATAATGTATTGTCTTTTAAATTACATACACTATTTGAAAAAATATTTAATTTTACCATTTTGATGCATGATGAATCCAGTACTCTGTGGCTCTGTCTATATACCCATTCAGGAATGGATTAAGAAATGGAAAATCATTAAAATACTCTCCGCCTCACAGGGGAAATTTATTCCCTGATTACTTACAAAATGTGCCAGCTTTACTTGTTTATAAAAAGTGGGTGATGTCAATATGACTCCCTACCTCAGACTATTTGTCTTATTTTGTAGTCCCTCTAAAAGTCCAGGTAGGGCAATTAAAAGTTCTCAAAATCAATAAATAGTCTCTTCTCTGCAAATTCCAGGGGCGGGGGGGGCTGAGTGCTCCAGGGCTCCCAGCACTAGAAGTAGTCAAGCCGATTCATAAGAGTTTTTAATTAACCCTGAAAGAGGAGGCCAAATAGGAATGAAAATGAAACCAGATGATTCTCTGGAATGAACCCAAAAGGCGGGTGGCAGCCAGAGCGAGTCCGTCCTCGGCACAGGACGGGCCAACCTTTAAATGCAGGTGTAAGCTTCGAGCAAGAAATAGACCCTTGTTGTCCTCCTGCCCTTACGTGTGAGGCAGGCAGTGCCCTGCAGTATCAAAGGGCACATTCACTATCCTTCCAGGTGCAAAGAGCACGCGTGTGTGTGTGTGTGTGTGTGTGTGTCTGTGTGTGTGATTTGCTCCATGGGGTTTAACCAGAAGTGTATTCTTCGGTTTATTTAGGACTTCGCCCTAGAGCATACAATATAAATAGAAAAGAATCCTTTTGATGTAATCAATAACCCAATGCTCTTCAGGTATGTGGGGTTATCTGTTGTGTATGGATTTGTTGTGCTGTGTGCTTCCTTTTTTGACTCCCTTACAATTTCATCGTGGAATGCAAACCTCAGAAACATGTTTGTCATAGCCACGCCTCTGTGAATGTTTTTTTAACAACAAATGGGCCAAATTTGGCTAGAAGAACTCAGCATATTTCTGCTTATGTGCAGTTCTTCAAGGGGGAAAAATGTAAGAAAAATAGAAACAAAATGGCTATCTATAAATTCCCATCATAGGTATATTTTGTGAAAATTGTGCAAATAAGTAATAATAACCTCTTTTGTAAATTAGGGTTTTGACCTTTTGGCCAGTCTCCGAAATGAGGGACAGATTGTAAGTAAGCTCAAAGTGTATCAGTCACACTGTGTCAGTCTTGGGGAAGCAGAGATTTTTGTCTTTTTCCCCGATATGCAAAATCTCTGAGAATGTAGTTTCAAAGTGATCAGTATGGTAACAAGTGCTTGTTTATCACCCGTGAGAAAAAGCCATGAATAGCCACACCTGCCATGAAAGGGTAAAAACGTTATTCTCTCTCTCTCCCTGACCTTTTCTTGTTCCCTCTCTCCTGTGTGCACACAGACTGCGGCATTTCCTCTTTCCAGGGGGCCCTAGATCTGCCTTAGATCTAGCATCTGTTGATCCTTAACTAGTCCCTCCAAGCACCGACCCCCTTGGGAGGTCTTCCCAGTGCTCACCATCCACCACCTGCCATCAGATGTGATGTTTCAGTTTAGTGCTCCTGTATCCTAGCACGTGCAGCTGGCTCTCGAAGCATTCATCTTGCTCTGCTGTGGCCATGACTTTGCTGGGTACTAAAGCCCCTGAACTGGAAGTCTCTTCTTGGTCCTCTCCGCTCCCAGCATATTGTGGGGCACAGAATGCGCCATTCGAATATAATCATTTTGAGTGAATGAATAGACAAATGCAATAAAGTGGCCTCCCTAAGAATATGGGAAAAACAATTTCAGAAAAGGGGATAAGTAATAACAAAGCATAGTTATGTTCATAGTGACAGTGACCACAAAATGCCAACACTAAATGCACTGCAACCAGCAGTGACAGCAGTTTGATCTCGGTGGAGAAGGGTGAACTTGTGAGTAATGGAAAGAAGAATTTGGACACAAAGTCCTGAGCTGTTGCACTTGGCATTGTTGAGTCCTGTGGATGGATGAGAACAGAATACAGTAGGCACAGGGTTTGCTCTAATTAGTACTTTTTTTTTTTTTTAATGAAAATGTGACGAGGTCATTCTGGAAATAGTGTTTTTAATAATAGCTGAAAAGTTTCTCATTTTACAGATGAGGAAACTGAGGCTCAGATAGTCAAAGTGAATTGCTCAAGGTAATTAAGTTGGTTAATCACTGAGCTGAATGATATCCTTGTGTTCCAATGTATAGCTCTATTACTGCTCTGTAGCATCAGGAGTAATGATTAACTTAAGACCATAAAACTCTTAAATACTAAAGTATTATTTGAGGCTGTTATAAACAGTTTTAGCAACAAGCTCAGAACACATTTTCTTAGATCTCAAACTCCTACATAATGTTATTTGTAAGTAGGATATTGTGTTAAGAATTTTTAAAAAAGCATATGCCAGGCAGATAATTAATGTCTTTTGAAAAACAATTAACTCCTCTAAGGGATTCCAGTATTCATTTTGAAACTTGGAAACTATTAAAGCCAGAATTTAAAAAGTGGAAAATCCATCCCAATTTTTGGATATCACACTTAAAAATTGCATAAAAACAACAGGATCCAATTGTTGAAGAATTTCTTCTGTGATTACTTTACAAGCAAACAATAAGCAAACACATAAATAGATTTGCCATAAATTTAAATAATTGTAGAAAAACGCATTTCTTCATTTAGTCAAAAAGTAATTATTGCACATCTACTATGTACTAGTCAAAGATTGTTGAGAGAAATAGAACCAATAGGATGTTAATATAGAAAGCGATGAGATTTATTTTAAAGAATTGGCTCATGTGATTATGGGGACCAGCAAGACCAAAATTTCAGAGCAGACCAGCAAGCTGGAAATTTCAGAATGAGCTATCAATGCAGTCTTGAGTCCAAAGGTAGTTTGGAGTCTGAATTCTTTTCAGAGGATCTCAGTATTTTTTCTTAAGGCCTTTAACTGATTCCATGAGGCCTACCCACATTATGTTGGATAATCTGCTTTACTCCAAGTCTCCTGCTTTAAATGTTAATCACATCTTAAAACATACCTTCACAGCAACATCTAGATGGTCTAATTGACCAAATAACTGGGCACCATAGTCTAGCCAAAATCACTCAAAAATGTAACCATCACAGACTATGTGTCAGGAACTATATGGAATTGGAGGTTGCACGGGGTAACAGTCAAGTTTGGAAGACATCCAGTCAACAGTTGACCACTCAGAGATGTATCACACACTTCCAAGTGCCAGAAGTGAAAAGTGTGAGTACTTTGAGAAGCCTAACCCAGCCTGAGGGGTGGGGAGACACCCTCCCCCCTGAGGAAGTGGCATTTAGGCTGAGGCCTAAAAGGTAGAAAGTGGGTTAACCAAGCAGAGATGGGAGGAGAGATTTCCAAGCAGAGGAAAAAGTCCTAAAGTCGAAGGAGCATACCAAGAGCTGAGAGAAGGCCACCTTCGTTGGGTTCAAGGACATTTGAAAGCAGAGAAGCCAGATCCTTCAGGATCTTATAGATGAGATTTGCCATGAACGGGGTTCAGGTAAGACCAAGATTATTAGAAGTCTGTCTGTGTGCTCTGTGGCTGATGGATCGGAAGGGTCACAAGCGGCTGTAGGGTGACCGGTGGTGGTGCAGGTGGAGGTGGAGACGGTGAGAGTTGAATGAGCTCAAAAGGTATTTTGGAGGATATTTAGGGACACATGATGATTAGTTACGGGAGTTAAGGGGGAAATAGGTATCAAGAAGATTCCACAATCTACCTTGCTCAGTACTTTGGATGAAGGTCATGGTGCTGCTTGTCATGAGGGAATGTTGGCAAAGGAGTCTGGGCTCAGTGCGGGGTGTAGAGGAGGCACTTCGGGCATAGCCAGGTGGAGACATCTGATAGGTAGTTGGACATGTAACTCTGAGATTCTAAAAGATACCGAGGATAAGAGAGAATTGAAACTATGAAAATGAATTTGCACAAGGAGAGACTATCATGCAAAAAGAGAGGAGGCCAAGGACCAAGCTCAGAGCAACTGAGGACTGAGGGCCAGTTCCAGCAGGAGAAGATGAAAAAGGAGAATGACCTGAGAAATAGGGACAAAACTGGCATTGTCCAAGTCCGCAACTGTTGCCTCTCTCCCTCCCTCCCTCCCTCCCTCCCTCTCTCTCTCTCTCTCTCACCACAACTGGGAAAGATTTTCTGTTTTTAAAGACTCATGTGATTAGATTAGGCTCACCCAGATAATCCAGGATAATCACCCAAACTCAAGCTTTTTAGCCTTGTTCCCATCTGTAATCTTAATTCCATTTGCTGCGTAACCTAATATATTCACATGTTGCAGAGTTAGGAACGTGGACACCTTGAGGGGGACATTGTTCTGCCCACCATCAAAACAGCTGTGTGCAGGCTGTCAGAAGCTGCAGGAGAGAGAACCTGGACATTTCCAGCCGGATTGTGGCACATGGAAATAAACATAAACAAGAGCCAGGCTAGTGGATTTGAGATCGTGCAAAATAGGCTAAAAATTAAATTAAGGGGATTAGAAGTAGGTAGTTTTGTTTTTTTTTTTCAAGAAATCCAACTGTGAGTAAGAAATGCAGGCCTTGAAACCCACTTAAACATGAGTGAATATTTATTAGGCCTGGAAGACTCAGTGTCTATATTTAGAGTTTGGCTGGTCCTAGCAAGAATTCTACCCTCCCTAATTCCAGAGAGTCTCCTGTTCTATCGTGAATATCTGAGGGACGATGAGCAAGGAAATCATTAACATTAACAAATAAAAACAAAACCGAGAAGATTCTTGCTAACCGTGACAACGAAATGAAGACAAATAACAGCTATACATTCTGAACCTCCCAATGTTTATTTCCACTTTAAAAAAGAGTAATTATCATGTGGTTTTAGATACATGAGTTCCAGGGCCATTAATCATTTAATAAATGTGTCTCTAACTAGCATTTGCTAATAGCTCGGTGTTGGCAAAAAATAACGTGTGTCAAATCTGCTGCGTCTGAAGCCAAGAGATTTCAACACAGTCTCTGTGCTGGTGAGGGTTGTGCTTGAAATGAGAATCAGTATTAATACGAAAAAAAATATATAAAAGGGGAAAATGCCTAATACTTATAAATCAGTGAATGCATGGTCGTAATAGTTAACAGTTACCGAGTGAATAACTGATTCCCAGTGCTATTCTGGAAGTTGAACATTAAGACACACTCCCACCAGCAGGTGTAAAGGGTATCCCCACTTTAGAAATAAGGAAACAGGCGGCACACACCAAGTCCAATCCAATCAGGCGATCAGCGGCCATCGATCAGTAACTGACACTTACTGTCTCCCAAGTACCTGTTTTAAGTACCTTACGGACTAAGTCATTACGTTTTTGCCACAGCCTTGCAAGTTAGGCATCTCTCTACCGTCTCCTGAGGAAGAAACTGAGGCACAGATAGATAAATTATTAATTTGATGGGCTTCCCTCTCTGAACTTCATCTTAACCTTCCTTAAGTTAAGAATTGGGTCATCTATGCCGTTTCTTTCAGCTGCCTGGTGCTCAGTGTCACATGCCTGAATTCCTTCTGTTCTTTTGACAAGTCTTTATTGTGTTTTCACATGTGTTTTAACTATTTGCTACATTTTATTATTGTAATGATTGCTAATTATTAGTAAGCATTTATTGAACATTATTATTGTTGAGCATTTATTTATTGTAACATTCTAGGTGCTAAGTCAAGTGCATTCCTTGGTTTACTTTACTGAATCCCCACAGAGGTTCTGCTTTTAATTACGGTTACTCTCCCTAGCTGAGAGATGAAGAAATTGAGCCTAGAGACATTCAGAACTTTATTCAAGTCACACAGCTAATAATTGGGAGAGCTTGGGATCAAACCTAGAAAACCTCACTCTGCAACTCTGACGCCCGGTCCCTGCACACTCTGCGCTAATGTGTGGTTTCTACCTCGGAAACATAGAGTCAGACCAGACTTAAGCAAAGATGAGTATTTGGCCTACATATAAAAACATGAAATAAGGAGAAGTAAGTGTGATAGCTACCCCAAATCATATCTCTCTGACATAACCAAGTAGTAATTTCCACAGTGAGAAATTTCCCCTTGAGCTTTACGCGTAGGGTCTGAAGAGCCCATAACATATACTAGAGGGAACAATTATTTAAACACTTAATCCCTGACAGGAGCAGATTATCTTGGTGCAACTAACGGAATCCTGAAGCAATACACTTGGGGTATCTGAAATGTAGGTGAGGGTTGAGCTTTGTTTATGGCTGAGACAGTACTGGGCCAGGTGTCACTGGGCGTCAGGTGTGTGCAAACCTGTGAACTGTGTGTGTGCACAGTGGCCTTAAGCAGGGAAGGGACTGCAGAGAGTTACTTGTCAGACTCTAGAGAAAATGCATCATAAAGAGGGAAGGAAGCAGCTGATTGAATATAGGAAGGTATTAAAGAAGAAACATGACCCAACACATCTGCCTCAATTTGGCCTTAAGCTGACGGCTGAGACTGTCCCAAGGTCCATCCCCACTTAGGAAATCCTTATAAACATTGCAGTCGTGGGAAATGACTTCTAATAAAATCATGGATTTAGAAAGCTTGTGAAATCGTCTAGCCTAAACCTTGGCCAGGGCATAAGCCATGTGAAGTGTCTCAGAGAGCAGCTATTCAGGGCCCGTTTTAAAGGTCAGCCCAGAGTGAGATCCCGAAATCACCGCTCCAGCGATGACCCATACTCGCTCCCAAGAAAGCCATTACTTATCTAAATCCTTGTACATCTATCTACTCTCCACCTTGCTCTCCAGAATGATAAAACGGGGATATATTACCCTCCACCTAAAAGACCTTCCTGTTCCTGGAGCTATCACCAGATCACCCCTTAATCTCTCTCTTTCCAGTGCCATCCCATTGGTTCCTTCAATCCCACGTTATTGGTCTGGTTTCCTTTCTCAACTGCACATCTGCCAGCACAAAAGAAGACCCAGTGTCATTTATGCGACTCATAGGACCTGTCCCATATGGAAAATGATCTGATCTCGTCATTTACTGTTTGGTTAGAGGTGGGGGAGTGAAATTTGCTTTACCCACAGTAGGGTAAGCATCTGGTGAGCAACGAGGAAGCCCTGAGCACGTTAACACTCCTTGCAGATTTACAGGAGAATTCTCTCCTTTGCCTATCTGGGTCCTGGTCCCTAATGACAAAAACAATAATGGTAATAGTGTTCTTATACAGGCCGAATCAGGTATCATTTGAGAATGTCTCGCTGTGTCATTAATGCTGTGAACCCCCTTCATGAATCATGAATCTTACATCTGTGTCCATATAGAGCAGCCAATCGTGAAGGGTGATCATATGATTCATTGTAATCAACATTTACAGTTGTCAAAATTGGCTAACCTTTTCATAATTTGTTCACAGAAACGTGACCTGGAATAGCTTAGCTATCCCAGACACGCACTGCTCGCCGGAGCTGGAGGAGGGCTACCAGTGCCCCCCGGGATTTACCTGCATGGACCTCGAGGACCTGGGACTCAGCAGGCAAGAGCTGGGCTATAGTGGCTTTAACGAGATAGGTCTGTCTTCCCGCTAAAACACATTTTCAGTTTCTATTTTGCAATGTTTGTGAAATGGAGAGAATACTTGCTTACTTGATATTTTCTGTTAAGATTGGCTATAGCATTTAAGAAATCCAACTGCAGATTCTAATCGTCTGCCTGGGTTGGGATACAGTCTACCTTACAGTCCATAATAACAGTCTGTGTATATGGATATTCAGCGTGTGTATAGAGTTCAATATCCCTTATTTTAGACTGTTTTGATTCTTAATTATGGCACTTAAGGATATTTGTTGAGCAAGGTTCAGGGCTTGTTGACTGAAAGATAAACAGGATTTGCTTTCCTTCCACCTGTAACTGTGACCCAGCAGGCAAGGTAAGTCTTGAATAACTAAAACAGTAGCCATTGATGAGTGCATGAGTCGTGGAAAGTAATCCTGAATGGAAGAGAGCTAATGAAATACTTAATGAATATGCATCAACTATATAATAGAGGTATGGGAAATGCTTATACACAAAGATGATGTGCTCAAATGTATACATTTATCTGTGGCTTGTCCTATTAAGTCCCAAAATGTGCCATTGTATACGGTAATGAAAGCCCTTAACATTGGCGATGTAGTTGATATCATCGCATTTATTACCATTTCATGCAAGGTGTGCGTATTTCATTATTGAAACAAACAAACAAAAAACCTAGGAATTCTAAACAATTATTTTATGCTTTGAGAACTTGTCTTAACTCAGCCACCATGACAAAGTACTATAGACTGGGTAGCGTGACTAACGTCAGTTCGTTTCTCGGTTTCTGTCATTCTGGAGCCTGGAAGTGCAAGGTCAGGGTGCCAGCATGGTCGGTTTTGATGAAGCCCCTCTCTTTGATTCACACATGGCAGTCTTCTCACTATGTTCCTATATGGTGGTGGTGATAGGGGGAGGGAGGGAGGGAGGGAGAGAGAGAGAGAGAGAGAAGGAAGAAAGGAAGAAGAGGGACAGAGAGAAAGCTCTTCTTCTTCTTGTAAAGGAAACAATCCCATCATGAGAGCCCCACCCTCATGACCTCCTTCCAAAGGCCCCATCCCCCTCCACCACCAGAGTGGGGGTTAGGACTTCAACATCTGAATTTGGGCTGGACATTCAGTCCATAACTGAATTGTTATCAGAATCATTTGGGAAAACAAACAAAAGAACCCCCACAATTTTTCCTTCAAGTTTCAAGGCCCAGGTGCATTTAAGAGAGTTCAAGACACATTAACTCAGGACCTAAGAGAAAAATCTCAGTGTGTAACAGAGTGGTTCTTTGGAAGCCAAACCTACTTCCTGACGTTCGGTGTGGTTTCCTCACTCTGTGAGCAGCTGTACAATGGGGGTGTCATGGCCACACGAGAGAGCATGAGCTCCTGTCACACCCAGCCAGTCAGCCTTTGCACATCAGGAAAAGTGGCTGGTAAATCTTTCTCTCACTCGGCCTTCCATCACAGCGGCCCGTGGATGGGGTCGTGCCGGAAGGCATCATGAACTCTGGGCCGGGTGCTGGGATTTCAGAAGGTTTTGTGAAGGTCTTGGAAAACTCTTCTGCTGTCTGAACTAAAAAAACTACTGGGCTACAGCCTTTAGATAGGGTACAATACTGAACTTAGGCTGAAAGCCACACATAGTTGGTATTTTTTTTAAAAGTGAGTTTTGCAAATAACATTCCTAAATTTTCATTCTTATATTTTAGTATGCCCTCAGAGTGGGTTTCCAGCCTGGGGTTTAGAAGGGTAATCTTCCATCCCTTTGGCCAATGATACATTTCCTACATCACCAAATTTAGAAGCCAGCAGATGGGAAAGCATTTTAATGTGCTGTCCTCTCTTCCACTTATCTGGCTTCAGAACCCATCTTACGTCCTTCCCCGGATAGAAGGACTTTTACGGATTAGACGGATGACTTTCAGGGATGAGCAGGACATCACAGGCGTGGGATGGGAGACGGGATGTGTATTTTGGGGAAGCTGCGTGGAACAAGCTCTGGGAATCCAAACACCTTGGGCACAGCTGGAACGGCCTTGTCAGAGCCTGTGGCTCCTCTAGGTGGCCGCCTGGGTTCTGCCCACGTCTTGCATGGAAGGTGGCCAGCATTCAGTAGTTAGACACTCCTGGCATAAAAATCTTTAGTCCTATAGAATCATATTGTTAAAGCCAGTCACTTCCTGGTCATTTTGAATGCAGCGTTTGTGCCTAAACTCAGAATATACTGCCCTGTAGTCAAACTGAGTCAGCTTTCTTCGCTGAGACTTAGAATGACTTCAACCACTGTGTGGGACTCTCTCAGAGAAAGCAAGCTTTCTCATGGAGCCTGTTGCCTTCATGATTCTAGGAGATTCATGATTCTAGCCGGATTCGGAGAGAACTGCCTGGAGTGGGGGGTGGGGGCAGCAGGCTTCCACCAAGGCAGTGATCTTACTGTTTATTTGCACATTTATCTCCCAAGGATTTAAGCTCCTTGAAAACAGGAAGTACATCTTTTCATCTCCATGCCTTCCGGGCCTGGCGAAATGCCGAGCTCTGTAAATATTTACTAATGGGCCGAACAAAGTATACGTCCTTTTGAATTTGATGGTAACCAGTCGCGCTTGTGTTAGGATATAGAGCCATAATAGAGAATTAAATTGTTTTCTTGTTGTTCTTTCCCCTGGTTTCGTCTGCTTTTGTTGGCAGTATTCAGTATTCCTCAGGACTCGCTTTTCTATACAAGCCTAATTCGGTCTGTTTGCTTCTTTTTCTCAATGATGCTTGAGTTCAACACCGCTGTGTGACTAATGGTTACATAATGAAATGTTGACTTTGTACTATAATCCAAAAAGTTTAAATGGTCACTATACCTTGGACTGAAATTGATAGCTAACTTTCTGATATTAGGCATCTTTGTAGATATGCAAATAGTGGTATTTTAGATCATCTTAAAGGTTTTATGGAAACAAAATAAAATTTTCCCCCAAAATGAGGAAAAGGAATTATTTTATTAGACACACATGATCATCTCTTTTTGCATGCAGTTGAATTTAAAACAGTTAGGTACCTTATTGTGCATATAAATTCGGCCAGTGTACTTTGTATGTAAGTAAGCATGTTTAATTAATTAAAAAGGATCACATTTCCTCTTCTTACTAATCAAATTACCATATAATATATTGAATTTCAACTCATTTATACAATTTCATTTATAAGTAGCTTTATATCATTAAAATTTAATCTTGGTGATGTTCAGAAACTCAGCTTTTAAAATATATGAAAATATATGAAATATATAAAGTAAAAAATGTATAAAGAATTTCAACTGTAAAATTGTAAAGACACTTTTGCGTCTCTCAAGTCATCAAACATCAAGGAGATTGGGAAACAGAAATGCAATTTCCGTATTTAAGGACTCTGGGAAACCTGGAGCTAATAAGCCGCACATCAGAAGAGCAGGTGCCTAACAGAACACTTCCTGAAAGGAGTCTGGCCACTGAGTCCCTCAGGCAGAGCCAGCTGAATGCCGGCGTTCTAAAATAAAGAGCATTCCCAGAGGAGCAGAGTAGTCCTCTGTTTGAGTCAGGACATCAGTGTGTGGCTGACTCACACTGGGAACTTTCTGGGACTCCGTGTGACATCTCAAAGCGGAGGCCCTTGCTCCTGCAAGCATTTGGTAGAGAAATACAGAGGACAAGACCCTCCGTCTGGAGGGGCCCGGATGCTCCTGATCCCTGCTGGCGAGCACAGGGGCCCAATCTGCCATACCTCGGGATGGCCCCCGGAGTCTATGAAAGCACCACAATTCTCCAGCACCACAACCAGCCCAGTTAAATGAAAACCTTGGAATGATCCAAGGCACAGATGCTTTTTAGAAGCTCGACATGTGTTCTAATGTTCATGCACAGTTGTGAACCCCGGGACCGAGGTAGCACTGATACACACAATACACACCTGTCTTAGAAAAACACTTCCCTTCTCTCCCACCTGACAAATACCTGATCCTCTGAAATCGAAGAGCAATGCTCAAGAAGAATGAGGACCATATCTATAAAAACACACATTTAGGTGTGTGTAAAACTGAAAAAAAACACCCAAGAGATAACATTTTTTTAAATTGCAGAAAAAGACGACCTAAATATTTGGATTTACAGGGTACACCTGTCTCAATAAATGATCACAGAACAATCAAGGCTGAGGCATTTCTTACTAAAATTGCTGGAATTCAGAGCTAAAGAAAGCATCCCATGCGCATCTAGAAAAAAATGATCAAGTCAGTTCTTTTTTTTGTTTTCCAAGCGACACTCAAACAAGTGCAGCTCTGGAAGGGACCTGGGCCTTTGGTCAGTTCTAAGGGAAGCCATCGTTGAGAACTGAAACTTCGTCAGGACTCAAGTCCGGGATACAAGGACACAGGGCTTTCAAAGTCCTCAGAGAAAGAGCGCGTCAAACTAGATTTGGTTACCATTGAAGAAACAAGAACTCAGAGACTGCATTTTCTTTTTTTTTTTAATATTTTTTAGGGGCGCCTGGGTGGCTCAGTCGGTTAAGCGTCCGACCTCAGCTCAGGTCATGATCTCACGGATTGTGGGTTTGAGCCCCGCATCAGGCTCTGTGCTGACAGCTAGCTCAGAGCCTGGAGCCTGCTTCAGATTCTGTATCTCCCTCTCTCTCTGACCCTTCCCTGCTCATGCTGTCTCTGTCCCTCTCTAAAATAAATAGTAAAAAAAAAAAATTTTTTTTTTAAATATTTTTTAATGTTTATTTATTTTTGAGAGAGACAGAGACAGAGTGTAAGCGGAGGAGGGGCAGAGAGAGAGGGAGACACAGAATCTGAAGCAGGCTCCAGGCCCCGAGCTGTCAGAACAGAGCCCGACACGGGGTTTCAACCCACAGACCGTGAGATCATGACCCGAGTTGAAGTCGGCAGCTTAACCGACTGAGCTCCGCCCCCCCCCGCACCCCCCCTCCCCCGGTGCCCCTGCATTTTCCATTAATCCTTCTTCAAGACAGTCAGCCAATTAAGAAGCTCAGATCGTGAGCCTAGTCTCTGGTATCTACTCAATGTAAAAACAAAGCTTACACAACTTCAGGATTTACAGAATATCATATAAATATTACAAATTATGGCTCTGCAGAAAAGATGAGTAGAAAATCAAGGGAGGCAGTGTAATGATGTTAGTGTCCTTATACTCGGCAATAAAATATATATCGTTTTATGCTACATATGACTTACATAATGGAGGTATATATGTAGTTGGACAAGAAAGAATTACAAAGTAAAAAATACCTACTTTAGAAAAAATTCAGACTCAAAATAATGGCCCTGGGGTTTGGATCACGGTTCTCCTGCATACTGGCGCGGTGACGTTGGAAGGTCATTAAGCTCTTCCTGCCCCGGCATCCTCACCTGTGAGGCCGGATGAAGGACAGACCTCCCTCACAGGGTCGGCGTGGGAAGCGACTGAAACGCTGCTCCTAGAACTCAGCACAGGGTGAGCACACGGTGAGCCGGAAGTTAGGGCTGCAGTGGCAAAACAGGAACGCGCCTCTGTGTTGTTTGAGAAAAAAATTCAACTATTTTTTCAGTTTATTTTGAGAGAGAGCGAGCAAGCAGGGGAGGGGCAGAGAGAGAGAGAGACAGGGAATCCCAAGCAGGCTCGGCACTGTCAGCGCAGAGCCCAGCATGGGGGTCAGTCTCAGGGACTGTGAGATGATAACCTGAGCCGAAATCAAGAGTCGGTTGCTTAACCAATGGAGCCACCCAGGCGCCCCTGGAAGGACATAATTAAAGGGCACAGTTAAAGGGCTAATCTGTTTAGCAAACATTCACATTCTGTGATTGCAATGAGTGTGGGGAAGAGGGGAACCAGCAGACGGTGAAAAGGTTTGGGCACAGATGACACCCCAAAACTCTGTACGATAGAGGTGAAACCAAAGCACCACATCAGCTTACCGCGTTTGGAAAATGCGTCCTGCCTCCACGTTCCGAGTACACGGCCGCCTTCAGCCTCTCCCTTCCTCTGTGTTACCACATGCTTGTCAACATGTGGGGTTCAGTCTGAGACGCTGTGATTTTCTATAATGTGTCAGAAATGAAACTAGAGGAATTTTGAGCCGGAAAAGATAGTAGTCATTTGGTTCACCCACACAGTTTTACAGAGAGGGCAACTGAGCCACAGAGGAAGGTCAGAGTTTCAGAGAATTCCCCATGGAGGCAGGGCGAGTCTCCCTTCTCCTGATTCACAGACTCCCACTAAAACTTACTTTCTCCCTCAAACGTTTTCCATTGCAGAACAGTATTTCATTAAGAATAAAACTGAAAAAAAAAAGTACCTTCCAAAGCTCAGTTTTAATTTTATAGTAGAAGGTTGACATCACTCACCTTTGGTAGGAGGCTGGTACAGAAGATAACAGATGTGATATGCCAGCTGGGAATAAAGCAACAACAAATCTATCACACGTGGGAAGGAAATCACAGCAAATGCCATTAAACTGGCAATTTACTTGTCATGATCTTTCAGGAGGTAAGAAATTCGGGACAGCAGATGAGTACGGATCTATTCAGGTTTGAGGTCTCCGTTCACTGAGCAGTCAGGTAAAAACAAAACATGTTCAGAGTTTTTCTTGTTGTGTCTTTTAACATATATTTTTACTTAATACTTTAATTTTTTAAACTTGTTTGGTGAACTAATTTTAGACTCACATACAAAAAGTTACAAAATAGTACAGAGTCCCCAGAATGGTAACTTCTTACACAACTGTGTGATGTCATTGCCGCTAAGACATTGGCCTGACGCAGTGCCGCTAACTATGGTGCACGTCCCACTGCATTTCATAGGTTGACCCACTGATGGTCTTCTTCTGTCCCAAAATCCTACCCAGACCCCACGTTGTACTTAGTCATTAACTCCCTAATCTCTTCTAATCTGTAAATTTGGAAGCTTTGTCTTTCCCAGTCTTGGCACTTCTCAGAAGCACTAGTTAGTTATCTTGTAGAATGTTTCTCAATTTGGTTCTATCTGATGTTTTCTCATAATTGGAAGGAAGTTATCATCAGATTATTTACATGATGTCTGGCTTCCAAGAGGGAAGAGAAGTTGTCCACTTATTTATTGTTATTTTAATTTTTTATTTTGTAAATTTCAGGGATACAGCTTTATAATTCAAAGTTTGTATGCACCAAAGCTCTCAAATCATGGTTAGTTTTAATCAAAGAACTCAGTAAATGACATATAAGGATAAAATTCATCCTGACAAGTCATTTAGGAGTAAATAGATAGCAGGCATTTTTTTGATGTTGTCATTAGCCTTCAAAACCATCGGAACAAAATACAAAAGCTCAAATTTGTAAAAATCCAGGAGAAACTCTCCGGGAGAGACAATTTACATCAGACCGAGGGAGTCCATAAGCAAGATCAGACTATAAACATGAACATTCTAAAAATAATAGAAAAAACATTTAGATTATACATGCTTTTAATGCTACCTGGACCGCACGTAGCGGACTCTTCCCCCCATTCCTTATGCATGGTAAAAATCGCTTCTCGGCCTTTTGGCTAAGATCAAGTGTAGTATCTGTTCTTACCAGCTTATGTACGGTACAGCACACGCTAGGTTCTTATGTGACTAATTGCCCACAGACAGTCTTTATTATTGTAATTACTGTCATTACTTATTATAAGTACTGCTCTCACTTATCGATTACTTATGTATCTCTAGCAGTAGACAAAACCTTTTCTATCCATTGTTGTGTTTTTCATCCTCCCAATAAACCCATAAGGCATCGTTATGCTCAACTGTTAAGTGAGGCGAATGAGATGAGAATCGATTTGCCCAAAGTCACATGCAGGCCACAGGTGTGAGCCAAGTCTTGCCGCCCGTGTGCTGAGGTCAAAGCCTGTGTTCTGGAACCACAGACTCAGAGTTAGCTGTGAGGTTGGCCATGGGTAACCGCCATTCCCTGTGGCTTGTCCGGACAGCTGGTTCGTTAGAGGGTCTCATTATGACAAAGGAATGAGGGGAAGTGTCTCCCAGTGCGGCAAGCCACCAGACACGCCGCCTTCTCCTCCTGCACTGTGTCCTTGGCCGCCACGTCCTTGGGACAAGGGGATGTGTGTGAAGGAGGCTGACTGTGGCGTCCACCGGAAACAGGGCCACTCGGGGCTGCTCTCTGACTTTGCATCTAGTCCCCTGCATACTGTGTGTCAGGGTCGGTGCATAATAAATATGAGTTGTACGTAAGAATTGAAGGATAAAGGAATATACCAGGGAGGCAGCGCGGTTTTACAAGGTAATTTATCGACTATCAAGCTATCAACAGTTGGGCAAGGATTCAAAGCAATGGCAGCAAAAATCAGTGAATGTGCTTTTGATGCAAAATGAGATGCTAGACATTTAGGCTGGAGATGTGGGAGAGAACATTGAAAGCAAGCAAAAATGCATTATTCAGTGTATGGCAATCAGGTTCCCACTGATCTGAACGGAACTCAAAATGCCACTGTGACTTATGTGCTTACTGTATGTAATTTATAGCTGCGTGCATTAATTTCTCACTGCGTGTGTGAATATGCTTTCTCTTTCCCTTCGAGATACAAATATTTAATTTTGCTTTCTAAATACTACCAATTAGCCAACAGGTTTCTTTAAAGTGATTTTGAAAATGCATATTAATTAATTCCTTTATTATTTATGTGACATAAGAAGTATTTACGTTACTAGTCCTTTCTATTAATAAAATCATAAAACTTCCCTTATATGCCTTCCTTAAAATATTAGGTAGGAAAACTATAGGTCATCAGCATCACAAAACTTAAGATGCGGATTTGGGATGCATATATAAATTTAAGGTGATGACTTATTATCTTTGAAAAGTTTTTTGATGATAAATTAATGAGCCTTTTGAGAAAATGAAAGAAATTAAAGCAAGGTGACTATAGCCTGTCAGATTCTCATATACTCCCAAGTCGCTTCTGAAGAAGGCTATTATGGGTACTGGAATTTGGGACTGAATTTTTTTTTCCAATGGGAAATATATTTTAGCTGTTACCCACTATGTTGTAGTTTTTTTTACTTGACTTTGGGCAGGATTGATTATAAGGTACAGGCTCAGCACCCTGCATGAGTCATAAGTCAGTTTTATTAAATATCGATGAGAAATAGCATCAGTGGCTATTCTCATCACTGGTAGTGTTCTGTGCTCAAAACTACCCCAGATCTTGCTGAAATGGAATTGACCATAAAGCCACCTACACAGGTCTGATGTTTCAGTTTTAATACAGGATTCGTTTTACTTTAAAATTCCCCCTGTTTTTTTTTCTATTGGCATTCTATTACTTTTATAATTTGTCTTCTCTTGCATCTGGTATTAAATATGGCCATAAAACGTGATGAAAGAAAATTACTCTCACTCAAATCCTAGTAGATGTAAATTGAACTTTGCCGATGATGGTATTAAAAATTGATTCATAGATCTTAAATGACGTTAAACTGTATTTCATGTTGCAGCATGTGGTGTCAGAGGAAACTTTCAAATGAGTAGAAAATAGGAATTTATTATATGTCTATAACTATGATTTATTGCAGAATGTACATTTTTATTGCAGTTGCAAAAAAGCCACCATAAAGACTAATTTGTGAAATATGTAATTGAGATTTATAATACTTTGTGGAAAAGCATGGAAAGCTTGTTTTCCCTGCATTAATCTTTGTGTTCAGCACTGCTCCCAGAATTACTTATTGATTTTTATGAAAACACATATAGAAGAGAGAACTAGAACAACAGAGTTAGACCACAGGTGCTTTCCTAAGTCTATGACAATTCTAGACTTGCTCTCTAAAGGAATTCCTTTCTCATGGGACGGGGAAGACCTGACTGTATTTTTGTTAGAGGACCAACTCATGAGGCTTCAACAAGGGGCATAGTTGTGGGAACCTTGGGTCAAATACAGGGGCTCTACCTCTGGGTCCAGCATCAGTGAAAGCCCTCGGGGTGCACGCAGAAGTATGTGCCTGGTGAATTCTAAAGGCACGAAGTCTTTGGGCTTCATTAGATTCTCAAACAGGGTCACAGACTTATTTAAACTGAAATTAGACACGCAGATGTTATTCAGAATATTAGGAAAACAGGGAGTCTATAGCTAGAAATTTCAGAGTGATTTTTAAAAAGGATATCCACTAGGGGCGCCTAGGTGGCTCAGGCTGTTGAGCATCAGACTCCTGATTTCCGCTCAGGTTATGATCCCAGAGTCCTGGGATCGGTCCCTGTGTCCGGATCAATGCTGAATGTAGACCCTGCTTGGGAATTATCTCTCTCTCTCTTCCTCTCTCTCTCTCTCTCTCTCTCTCTCTCTCTCTCTCTCTCTCTCTCTCTCTAAGAGTTCTTGTCGAAAGGATTAGAAAAAAACAGCTGCTGGAGTGACTTGCCATTAGACAGTGAAAGAAGTGGATTTTGAGGGCATAAATGATGATTTTTTCATATCACACATAGAAGATAATACTTCTTGGAAATATCTAGGGGTTTCCAAGAAATTAGCATGTTCATAGTTACATTTTAAATATTTGTGGATTATAGGGGCACCTGGATGGCTCAGTCAGTTAAGCGTCTGACTTCGGTTCAGGTCATGATCTTGTGGTTCATGAGTTCAAGCCCCACATTGGGCTCTGTGCTGACAGCTCGGAGCCTGGAGCCTGCTTCAGATTCTGTGTCTCCCTCTCCCTCTGCCCCTTCCCCACTCACGCTCTCTCTCTCTCTCTCTCTCTCTCTCTCTATCTCTCTCTCTCTCTCTCTCAAAAATAAATACAAATTGAGAAAATATTTTTAGATTATAAAAATCATACTTCAAATAGCAAAGGAGGTTTAATGAAAGTAATAAATTCTGCCATATGTAAACCCCTCCCTTCTTCTCTCCTTTCTTTTCTTCCTGCTTCTTTCATCTTTATCAATTTTGTGGTATTTAGTAAAATGGTTTTAACTGTTTCCCTGCTAATAGGCATTTACGTGATTCATAATTGTTGACTACAGTAAGTAATCTTGCATTGAATAAATGCTCACACACACGTAACCTGTGTGCGTGTGCAGTCTTCTTTAAAATAGATTCCTAGGACAATTTCCAGGTTGAAGGGTATGCACATTTTTAACATAATAAATAAATAGTGTTGTGTTTCTCCAAAAGATTGTACGAATTTATAGCCCTGCTCTTTTTGTGTGAGAGTGAATTTTAGAAAGCATAAAGCATTCTCTTTTGATATGCAAAACATTGAAGTAAAAAAACCAACAGAGACCATATTGTATTTTGTGCTCTTCTGCGCACCAGCGGTTCCTTCCCTTTTCCTCGCATTCCTTCCTCCCCTTTCCCCGGGAATGCCTCCTCCGACCCGCTCTCCAGGGCCTCTGTGCAAGTGGCTTCCCATGTAGCGTCATTTAGCACCCTTCTGTCTGAACTGTGACAGAGCTGGTCTATAAAGTCAGTGCTTCATTCCGTCCGGGCCCCACTGTCTGACGTGTGCGCGTGCGCGTCTCTGTGTGTCTGTGTGTGTTTTACCCTTTTCTTCCCCCGGGGGCTCATTAGATCCCAGGAGCCCGAGGCAGGACCCAAGCTCCCCGCGCTCCTGGTGATGCGCCTTCTGACTCTCGGCGAGCATCTCATACACGTGATCACATGTGGGAGAATTTTATATTAGATGCATTGCTGTTTTCAATCCTTATTCTGTGGAAACTTCGTAATGGGGAATTTAAATAAAATCCAGATACAGCTCTTGCCTTTTAAGTTCATCCTCCATTTGAAATGAAATGGCATCTGCCTCATGGCAGATCTATTCACGTGAAGCCAGCGTGGACACACGGGCCCAGAAGTCTTGTGTGGACGGTCAGGGAAGCTCTCCCCACTGGTAATGGCGTCAGTGGGACATGGTTCCCTTGACATGCTATGAAATTAATCTCACCGACTCATCAGTCGGACCAAAGAGGAGGAACGTCTTGCAGGGACGTCCTAGGCAGCTCTTCCCTCCAGGCCAGCGAGGTCACAGGAAGCCGACTCCTCCCTCCCCGGGGGTTGCAGGGTCTGCTACGTGAGCCCTGCTTAGCGAAACGGTGCCCGGCAAGGGGAAGGGCCTCCTCCTCCGAGGAGAAAGCTCCCTGGCCCTTGAAAATGGATTTCCAGCCTGAGCCACACAGGGCGGTGAGAAAGGAGATGGCGTCCAGCCTCAGGGAGCACCGGACTGTGGAAACAGGGAGTCTTTTCTCTCTCTTCCCCTTTACGCTCCTGGACCCCTCGGCTCCCCACACCCATAGGCCTTGGGATTCAGGGATTACACTGAAGATACTAACTCATCCTAAATATACTAAGATAAAGGATACCTAATAAAAATGAAACAAATATCCTAAAATAAGTCACAAATGCCTAATGAATATAGCGGCCACTATTAATACAAAGATAATGGCCACAATTACTATTACAAAGGTTATTATTGATCAGATTTATTTTTAGATAACAGGGAAAAAGTGAAAATTTTTTTTCATGAAAAAATTACCATTTTCATGAAAATATGAGAATTCTTAGGTAATAGGGGAAACATCTTTAATTAAATTAAAAAAACAGTTTTTCACAAATAATGCACTCATCAAATATTTGTTATGCATTTACCCTATGCAGGCATACAGGGCCTGGAACAAAATGATGTGAGTCAATATAACCCAGTTCCTTCCCCCAAACAGAGATGTTGAAATGCAATGAATGAAGGTGAAGGCAAGTCAGGAAAAAGCGTTGATCCTTCACTGGGGCAGGTTTTGCGGCTCTGTGCCAGGGACAGGAGTTTAGGCCCCGGCGTGAGTGTGCCCGCACACCCCTTCACACTTGTGTGAGGATGAGTACGAGCAGAGTGTGAAGACTCCCAATTCGCTACCAGTCCTGGTTCCCCCCACGCACCTTGTATTCAGCATTTCTCACGTTTGTACAACCTGCCGAGCCTCTGAGACCAATGCTTCTGTTCAGTCTGATCCTCGAAAGTGCTGGCTTGAGACTTTTATTTTTACATGAGCTTCTGTTAAAACAGGTATTGAATGACATGGATTAGGAGGGCCCCCTTCCTTTTTCCTGCCTGGTCAAATAGGTCTGCTTCTCAGGCACTTTTCTGAGAATGTCTTTATCTTATTTTTGAGTAATAGTTGAACCGAGTGCCGAATTCTTAGTTGGCATTGAGATCCCCCCCCCAAGGTTTGAAATCATTCCATTGTATTTTGGAATCTGTTTTTGCCAACTGACCATCCCTCCGTTGAGTCTAATTGTAGTTCTTTTGTGTTTTTGTTTCTATGTTTCTTTTTTAAACATTATCTGTTTTTTCATTGATTTTAAGATTTACTGTTTATCTTTGCAATGTTGTGGGCTTACTATAATACGTCTAGACATGGATTGTTTTTTAATCTAGAAGGGATTTTTTTTTTCATCTGAGGCTCATGCCTTTTTCTGGGAGATTTTTAGATGTTATCTTTACAAATCCATATGTGTTCTCCATTCTCTATTTGTTATTTTCTGGAATACTGATTAAAGCTTTGTTGAAACTGCTTTTCCATTTTCCATGCCGGTACATTTTGCCTTCTAACTTCTCCCTGCTCCCCACATTTGTCCTCCGGACCCCTGCCGCTAGATGCCTGGTGCATCTTCTCGTAGTATTTCCATGTCTCGTAAAGTTATTTGTGTGTATTTTCCTCTTCAACTTCGTTGCCGAACCCTGTATAATTTTCTCCCTCAATGTGTCTACCTCTTTATCTTAATCCTGCAGTTTTTTTTATCCCAAGATCTATAATCTGCTTATCTAGAATTTCTGTTTAACTGTTCCAAATCTCTGGGTTTTGTTGTTTTTTTTTATAGCCCTGTTCTTACCATTCTCTTTCTAACCCTTTCTTTATCTCATTAAACATTCTAAACATGCTTACTTCAGAATCTCTTTCTGATTCTTCCATATCTTCGAATTCTCCATTATACTAGTTCATTTTCTCCTCTGGTTTGCAGTGTTTGGCTGTGAGCTCAGTCCCAGTGAGGGTTTCTGTCTCCGAGGTCAGTGCTGCTGGGATTCCAGGGATCGTAACTCATCCTGGACTCATCCTTAGTTACCCTGGTGGCTTGTGGGAGGGGAGACCCTGGAGCCATTGGAGCTGTAGAGGACAGCGTGAACTTGGACGATGCACTTTGGCCCACGTTTGGGGTTCCGGTTTCTCATAGGAGAGTCTCGGGCCCCCACATGTATCTCCATGAAGTCAGGCATTTCTCTGCTTGCCTGGCCCTGAGGGCAGCCCTCCTCCGGTCTCCGTGTGAAATGCAGAGTGACCTTTGTGGAACTTCCAGCTCTGCGGACATACCTCAGCTCAGTGTCTGCCTCTGTCTCTGTGTTCGAATGCCCCCCAGGAGCACAGGGCCCAGCCCTCCAGCCCTGAGGGGCTGTGGACCCTGAGTATGTCTGTGAGCCATGACTTCAGCTTCTCCTTACGGCTCTCATTCTCATTCTGTGTTCTCTCACACTCTCTGCCCACTGGATACTCCCCTCGCTTTGGGGCTAATTTATACATTAAACATTTGTTTTGCTTTACTTACCGATTTCCTTGTGTTGGTTGGGCTTGGGGTGGATAGGGATGAAGGGAGGAAGTTTCTCAGTAAGCAGAGTTCAGGAAATTGACATAAAGCCTTATTCATATATATATTATATACATATATAATTTTCATTACAATGATGTGGTTTTTCTTTCTCCAGTATGATCACATACCTACTTTATATTCAAAAGTATATTTTATGCATTTTTAGCGTTCTTAAAATTCGGTAAGTATATATTTACAAGAGTTTTCATTTTTACAAAAGCACGTCAGTATCATCTTTACTACTCTTTCCTATTGAGTTATTTTACCAATCTCTGCGCAGCCTGGTAAGAGGACCCGTCAGCAGTTACTGTGCATAAAGACAAAGTCTGTGGGGGGTGGGGGTGGGAGGGGCAATAGCAGTGACTGAGCACCAAGAATAAATCCTGATGGATTGAGATTTAGGTTCTTTATCTTCTTAATATTAATTGCAGCAAATATCCACGTGCTTTCTCCCACCACATAAGTGCTTTAGCAAGTAAGCAAAAACATAAAATAAAATTTAAAAAAGTCTAATCAGGAATCACCTAACTACAAAGCAAATAAAGGTTCTTAGGAAATTCTTACTCTGTGTCTAATAAAAGATAAGCTATATTTGCCCAGGGAATTATATTACTTTATTTTTTAATTTTTATTTTTTTTACTGTTTATTTTTGAGAGAGAGAGACAGACAAACAGAATGTGAGTGGGCGGGTTGGTGCGTAGAGAGAGAGGGAGACAGAGGATTCAAAGCAGGCTCTAGGCTCTGAGCTGTCAGCACAGAGACCAATGCGGGGCTCAAACCCATAAACCATGAGATCATGACCTGAGCTGAAGTTGGACACTTAACCAACTGAGCCACCCATGTGCCTCTATATTACTTTATTTTAAAACTACTAGTGACTACAAACCTTGTCACCAAGTTGAAGTTGAACTGAAGGAGACTTTCAAGGAAAGACCATCGGAAGCGAAGTGTCATAGGCAGGGAATGTAACGGCCTCATCCTGTCAGCGCCTGCACGGCTTTAAGGCCACCTAACCATTGCTGAGATGCAGGGAAGGAAAGGGATTCTGGGGGAACCAGGTGGTTACTGTACTCCCAGTGTCTCCAGTGCAGAACGATAGAAGTGGGCAGCCCAGGAGTGCTCGTGTCCAGAGAAGAGAAGGACTCGGTTTCAAGATGCAGTCTGTAACTCAGTGGTGAGTGACGTAGGACAAGCTATTCAACCTTCCCTGCCTGCAAAACAGGGTAAACATTGTACAGATCGCAGAGACTAGTAGGAAGAGTAGATTATTTTTATTCTCATGCCTAAGAATCCTCATAAAATTGGGGGCACCGGAGTGGCTCAGTTGGCTAAGTGTCCGATTCTTATCTTGGCTCAGGTCATCATCTCACCATTTGTGAGATGGAGCTCTGCGTTGGGCTCTGCACTGACAGTGTGGAGCCCGTTTGGGATTCTCTCTCTCCTATCTCTCTCCTGTTCTCTCTCTCTCTCAGAATAAATAAATAAGCATTAAAAAAAAGAAAATCAGAACCAAAATACTCTTATCCCCCAGTGTCTCATGTGAGCCAGAAAAAAATTATGGAAATGAGTAAAAGAAGGGAAAAGATTATTATATTTACACAAGACCAATAAAAACAAAAAATACCATTTATGAAGGAAGAGTTTGGGAGATGTATTTCTCACTACTATGTTATACTTATTGGCACTTTTAAAAACAGGAATGTTCTGCTACCCGAGGGTCCAGCAAGTACACTACTAGGTGTTTATCCAGAGGATACAAAAATACCGATTTAAAGGGGCACATGCACCCCAGTGTTTATAGCAACACTATCAGTAAGAGCCAAAGTATGGAAAGAGGCCAAATGTCTATCGACTGATGAACGTATAAAGAAGATGTGGTATATCAAAAATGGAGTATTACTCTGCCTTTAAAAAGAATGGAATCTTGCCATTGCAATGGATGGAGCTAGAGGGTATTATGCTAAGCGGCATAAGTCAGTTAGAGAAAGACAAATACCATATGATTTCACTCATATGTGGAATTTGAGAAACAAAACAGGTGAACATAGGGGAAGGGAAGGAAAACCAAAATAAGATAAAAATGGGGAGGGAAGCAAATCATAAAAGACTCTTAACTCTGAGAACAAATTGAGGGTTGCTGGAGGGGAGGTGAGCAAGGGATGGGTTAAATGGGTGACGGGCACTTGTGATGAGCACGGGGTATTATATGTAAGTGGTGAATCACTAAATCCTACTCCTGAACCAATACTATACTATATGTTAACTAATTTGAGTTAAATAAAATCTTGAAAGAAAAAAAAAACAGGAATGTTCTGCAAGACTTGACAGTCACCATCTTTGAGCAGTGGTTCAAGTGCGGATTGTAGATAGTCTTCCAAAGGCCATGCATTCACTTATTCATTCACTCGGCAAACATTTTTTGAGCACCTGCTTCATGTTAGTCACTATGGTTAGTGCTTTAAGGTACCAAGTAAACGGCTGATACAGAACCACAAATAGATGGCATTATATTTTATTGTATTAAAAATTTATTCTTGGGTGCTTGGGTGGCTCAGTTGGTTAAGCATCTGACTTCAGCTCAGGTCATGATCTCTCAGTTTGTGCGTTCAAGCCCCATGTCAGTCTCTGTGCTGACAGCTTGGAGCCTGGAGCCTGCTTCAGATTCTGGGTCTCCCCTTCTCTCTGCCCCTTCCCTGCTCATTCTCTGTCTCTCTCTCTGTTTCTCAATAATAAATAAATGTTAAAAATTTTTTAAAAATTCCTTCTTGTTTTGTAAGTTAAATTTCCTTATTAAGAAATGACTTGTTGGGGCGCCTGGGTAAGGTCAGTCAGTGAAGCATCTGACTTCGGCTCAGGTCATGATCTCATGGTTCATGGGTTCGAGCCCTGTGTTGGGCTCTGTACAGACAGCTAGCTCAGAGCATGGAGCCTGCTTCAGATTCTGTGTCTCCCTCTCTCTCTGACCCTCTGCTCACACTGTCTCTCAAAAAAAAATAAAAAACATTGAAAAAAAAGAAATGACCTGTTGCATTAAACTTTGGGAATCTGTGTATTTAATTTTTTTGGCCAGTCTGAGTACAGTGCTAACTTTCAAGAATAAATTGTTGAACAGGATTTGCCATTTAAATAAAAAAGAAAGAAAGAAAGAAACATGTAGGCCAAAACAAAATATAAAATAAAATCAGCGTGTCCGAGTGGCTCAGTAGGTTATGTGTTCAACTCTGGTTCTCAGCTCAGGTTGTGATTTCAGGGTCATGAGTTTGAGCCCTGTGTTAGGCACAGTGCTGGGCATGAGGCTATGGAAACAAACAGACAAAAATATTCTTTTTATTAACAAATAATATCTAAGCTATGTTATTTAATGAAATAAGATTATGTAGGCATTAGCAGAGTTTGGTAAAGTCTCAAAGTCTCAAGCAGATTTCTAAAATGAAACTATTTTCTTCTTTTAACCAGTTTCACAGGAATGCCTTGTGTTCATTTTTGTTGGTGCTGGTGAATTGCACTTTATAAAGCTCTGTAAAATGAGTCCAGAATGAACTGAAACGGAGTCAAAATAGCAGGTGACACATCTTACATATTCTGACCCTCCTCGGTCCTGACGGGGTGCCACACTTTGACCCCGGGGGCGGACACCTGGGGGGGCTCATTAGCTGGCAGCTGTCTGCCATTAGACTGCAAAGACTAGAAAGAAAATCAGCCACAGGAAAGCCGCCAGTACTGGCCTGGAAGATGAACAAAGGAGAGAAGCAGCTGGTGGGAAACACATTTGGCTGAGACCTTTGCAGAGGGCTTGAGAGGCGCTTGGCCCCCGGAAATGGAACCTGGGAGGAGAGTTTTGATGGCAGACAGCCTGGGATCAAGGGGCAGCAGCTGTTTTGTATGAGGGGCGACATTCAAGGGGACTTATGAGTGTGTTGTACGGTGACCATTATCTAAGCTAGTAAGGGAAGAGAAAGGAGCGTTTTTTTTTTTAGTGTCTACACCGCGCGGAACACCATGAGAGGTACTTCCGCCTCGTCAGCTCCCCTAGTGTGCAGAGCAGCCCTTTGATGTGTTAGCTTCTACAGGTCAAGTGATGCCCGGCAGGGGTAAGCGCCTTTGGCTGTCTCTATTTATACGTTCGTTGAAGACATTTCATAAAAGCAACCTGATCGTTCATTTCTTACCTGTAGTCTGTCCTGTTTCATGGAGAAGATGCATACCTTTTGATAGTATTTTAAATCAGTCAGTCTGCGATACAGACCCAAGGCGCCATGGGTTTAGTCCACATGGATTAAACGAATCCAATGGTGATTGTCAGGGGAAAAAAAGAAGCTGCTGGAGAAAAAAATGTATTTAAAATGTATTCACTATGTAACCTGATAAAATATTTTAAATTCTGCTGTTACTAAGTTTTAATGGTCCTTTTCTTTCTTTCTTTCTTTCTTTTTTTTGCAAAAGGAAGCCCACTAAAATGTTACTTATTGCTATTATTTTTATTTACTGAGCTGAATACTTGTTGTGCAGTAGTATGAGTCATGTAATCATCATTTACTCCTCTACAAGCTGGTTGAGAGGTGTTAAGAGTACTCAAATTATCTGAACTGATGGTACCCAAATGTTAGAGAATTACAAAGTATGTAAACCATTTTATCCTTGATGGTAACATTGTAACCCTCTGGTTGCATAATTAAATACAATTATATCAAAAATGCATATCTTCCCCAATATGAATATCATATGAAGATATTAACAGGGTTAAGTTTCATTCCCCAAGGACTGCTGGGTGACAGGCACTTGGATGAACTCGGCGTTACACTGTTTCTTCAGTGAAGACACGTGCCGTTGTGTGATACAGAACCCTAGCTCAGCACCTTCTTTGCCACCTGAGGCAGAATGGCAGAACATAAGGTTAGGGACTAGGGAAAATACCGTATTTTACCAAACACAGGTCTTCAGACGGTATGTAGAGGCCATACACAAAGTGGGCGTCCCAGGAAAAGGCTCACCCGAGGAAACACATACGTGTTGTAGTGTACGTAGTACACGTAACTACTGCCCTCATTTATCCCTCCCACGTTCATGGAAAGTCCCGAGACCTATTTTTCCTTCCCATCTGGACTCCGTCATAAAAGCTCTTTGTACAGGTTGTGTGTTCTTACCAATAATTGACCTGATCTTGTAGAGGCTATAGGCGGATGATAAGATTTACATGTGAGACTTCATGTTCTATCCTTTAAATTTAGTGAATACTTTTAGATTTTTTTTTTAGTCTTTAGTTTCATTCTCCAGCTTTATTGACATATAACATTGTGTAAGTTTAAGGTGTGCAATGTGATTTGGTACATGTATATATTGCCAAATGATTACCACATAAGGTTAGTTTATAGGTGTTATTTAAAAAATTATTGGGGCTCCTGAGTGGCTCAGTCTGTTAAGTGTCCAACTCTTGATTTTAGTTCAGGTCATGATCTCACAGTTTGTGGGTTCAAGCCCCACATCGGGCTCCACACTGACAACGTGGAGCCTACTTGGGATTCTTTCTCTCCCCCCCGTCCATCCCTTCCCCACTAGAGCTCATGCTGTCTCTCTCAAAATAAATAAATACACTTAAAAATTATTTTAAAATTGTTGACTTTAAAACAATCACCATATGCTAAGGAATACAATCTTAAACATAAATTTTGAAAAGATGGAATGATAATGGGGGGACCGTAGAAATAGAATCCAAAAACGTTTGTTGAATTAGTAATGTTGCACTGCATTGTTCACATCCAAATTCGTTGAGAACAGATTGGTTGGTGATGCCAACAGTTTCCACCATTAAATTTGTAATTTGTTTGTCAGCTCTTGACAACTGAGGGAGATTTAATCTAGTTAAGTGGCTGAGACAGTGACTCATAAAAATAAGAGTTATTTGAGCCTTGCATTCTGCTAAGAAATTCAGCGAGTTCATTATTTATATTCTTGATGTACTGCCTACTACACAAATTATTAGTTGACTCATGTTTGTTATACTGATACAATTAGCAGTAAGCTGTTTCATGTTAAGTAAGCATATATGAAATGAAATCACAGTGTTACTAAGTAATAAGAAACGGTTCCATTCCATTTTGTTGGAATGCAGTTTTAGAATTTTTAAAGACTCACTCAACAAAAAAGACATCTTTTAAAATGTGTACACTCAGAGATGTTTAACTAAATTATGTTCAATAATTTTATAGCAGTTTAAACAAATGATTTTTACATAAATCACAAATGATAGGCATAAGGGATTAAGCTAAATATGTTAGATCATATTTAGATCATTTCTAATATTCTGCTAAGATGTAGACTTAAGTAAAAGGCACATCAGACATCGAACAGATGATTTCTTTGATAGTCTATTTAAACATACTGAGTTAATGGACTGAAAATATTTTGAAAATTACTGTTCTTTGGGGATGGTATAAAACCATACATCAAAGTAAGGAATTTCACTCTGATACCAACGAAGTTATATACTTTGTGAGCCTTGCATTTGTAAATGTTACATGCTGTAAAATGTATCGTGTGTCTTGTCGGATAGGTTACACACAATCATTTGTACATTCTTATCAACTGCACTCTTTTACTTTTATAATGTATATTTGTGCATTGTCAATTGATTTACATAATAAGGAGAATCAAAGTACATAATTATAAATCAGTTTGTGTGGAATCCCTACATCCTGCATACAATCGTACATTCACATGCATTACAAACATACTCCCTGAAACTTGATCCAGGTAATGGATACAAAGGTGGTATCATTTAAAAGATGAGTTCCCTGGGAAAAAATCCTATAAGCATATAGTTTGCCCTAATAATGAATTATAATCTATGAATAGCTACTGTAGTTTTTCACTGTGTTTGACTTGTAAGGTACAGGGGTTCTATAAAACTTTAATGTCTGACTTACAATGTATGTTTCTTTAGTTTAAAAAATTCAAGTACCTAAGAAATAATTTCATTCTTATGTTAAAATTTTAAAAGGGCAGTCTTTTTTGATGACTGTGCTCAGTTTTGGTTTCCTCTCCAGCATTTCCAAATAACATTATTATGAGTTCAAACTATACCCTTTCAGACTTTAAACTCATCTGCATATGCATAAGTATGTTTGCATATGAAATACATAGTGTTGTTTCAATCTCATTCTCATGAATAAACATGCATTTTCTTCATTCAGTTTAGCGCCTATGTCATCTTTTATTCTCTCAAACATTTTGTTTGGTCATTCTACAGTTGAGGGATGTCTTTTTCTTTTGTGTGGGATCACTGACATTGGCGTCTTAAATGCTTTTGCATGAGTTTCCTTGTGCACAGTGTGAATGGTTCTCCATAAAGTATATGTGAAAATAGAAGTGCTGAGTATGCACACTTTTATTTTTAAGAGATTTTCTAAATTGTTCCCCTCTCTTCCCATTAGTGTTATGAGTATGCTTTCTGTTCAGTATGTCAATATTTGATGACATCAAACTTTAAAATTTTAGCCATCGAATGGGCATGAAAAGGTATTTCTGTACCTTTCTAGTGACTGGCAAGGTTTTTATCAGTATGCGTCTTCTCATATGTTTATGGACCAGATTTCTTGTTCCATAAATTGCCAGTTTATATACTTTGCCCATTTTTCGCTTGGGTTGTTGGTTCTAGTCTTATATATGTTCTGGATTCTTGACTTTCATCCATTATTTGTTTTCAGACTATAGTATTTTACAGTTAAGAAGGTACAAAATGCCGTAAGCCTGGAACACAGAAATGTATAAGAGATTCTAAGCAGAAGTCTTATTCCAAATAAGGGTTTGGCTTGTGGGAAGAAAGGAGAGAAGAGAGTGTCAGGTATCACGGATAAAGGACTTAGCACGAATGGACAACACAGACTCAGGAATGACTTTGTCACAACATGGGCACTATAGAACGATACTGTCACCTGTACCGTGATCAAGAAGTTAACAGGGGTGCTTGGTAGACCGGCAAATCTCATCACAAACTACAGATCTCATTACATTACATTACATGTCTACCCTGGGAAAGTATTACCAGAGTGGGAAAAGTTATGTGACAAAGGACTGTGTTAAGAGGATATTAGAATTAAAAAAAAAAAAAAAAAAAGGAGGAATGAATTCAGCAAGAGAGGCAGATTTGATGGAGCAAAAACCAAAAATAATAATGGTAAGTTCGTCCTGGGAGTCTGTCAGGGGCGAGGAGGGAGCTCTGAAAGCTGACTGCCATCAGTAACAAAAAGTCTTTGAGACAGTCTCAAGAACCTGAAAAGACTGGTAATGGGCCATTCCTTACAGTCAATGTCTTGAAAGGCAGTAAACTGTCTAATGGAATACAAAAGTAAAGCCTTTTTCTTCCCCACCTTAATATTCTCCTATAAAAGCTAACTTTATATGGCGCTGGAAATAACAGCACACAGCAAGAACTATGCTATGTGGCATTATTGAGCATCTCAAGTGTCTAGAAGGCATAAAGCTAAACACCAAATGACTTCAGCACAGAAAATGTCCCAGATTTTGTGATTTTACTTTTAAAACAGAAATGTAGGGGGAGGGAGAACCAACTTCAATTTGAAACTAAACCTAAAATGACAGCCAGAGGTTTTCTGACATATATTTTATTTAAGAATGTGGAGGACTCCTAATTTTCTCACTTCCTATTAATTTCAGTGAATTGTAATTTGAGGAAACTGGGAGTCTTGTAAAATGCTTCATAGTTTAGAAGTTGCCACACATAAGACCTGCTTTGTTGTTGTTATAAACTAAATGCTAAAGTACACCTAACACCCTAGTGTATACTCAGCACTGACAAGCTGAAAACGGTGGGAAATAGGGCTTACCAGATGCCAATAAAAGTTCTCATCACACAGGGTGAGAAATGAGATCACACAGGCAGGAAGAATAGGAACCAGTGACTATTATGGGAAACATAAAAAATATTTGATTTCAGGGATTATGTGCTTGAGATCGATTTCAAAAGAAAAATGCTTTTTATAAATCCACAAATGCTTAGGGAACGTATAATTATTTTTAAGAAATTGTATATCATGGGAGTGCCTGGGTGGCTCAGTTGGTTAGCATCCGACTCTTGGTTTTAGCTCAGGTCATCATCTCATGGTTTCGTGAGATCAAGGCCCCCATCAGGCTCTGTGCTAACAATGCAGGACCTGCTTGGGACTCTGTCTCCATCTCTCTCTGCCCCTCCCCCACTCACATTGTCTTTGTCTCTCTCAAAATAAATAAACTTAAAAAAAAGAAAGTGTATATAATTTGTATTGATAAAGACGGGAAGAGAGAGGGAGAGAGATAATCCCAAGCAGGCTCCACACAGTCAGCACAGAGCCCAATGCAGGGCCCGAACTCATGAACTGGGAGACCATGACCTGAGTTGAAACCAGGAGTCAGGTGCTTAACCAACCAAGGGACCCAGGCGCCCCCTATATTAACAAATTTTCATAGCAGTGGACTATCAACTTCATATAAAAGTAAAATTATAACCAGATCCATTTCTTGATATTAGTAGAGTCCACATTTTAAAAGGCATCTAGAGGGCGCCTAGGTGCCTCAGTCGGTTAAACGTCAGACTTTAGCTCAGGTCATGATCCCATGATTGATGAGTTTGAGCCCCACATTGGGCTCTGTGCTTACAGCCCAGAGCCGGCTGCCTCCTTTGGATTCTGTGTCTCCCTGTCTCTGCCTCTCCCCTGCTCATGCTCTGTCTCTGTCTCTCTCTCTCTCAAAAAATAAACATTAAAAAGTTTTAATAATAAAAAATAAAAGGCATCTAAATTCAGCCTTGTTTGCTTCCTACACATACAAGAAAATCCTTTTTCTACACAACAAATGGGAATTTTCTAATTAAATGAGCACGCGTGTGTGCAGAAATAGACAGGACTGCTTGATTTAAAAGGTTTGTCTCATTTATAACATACACATTCCAGGAATGGTTGAAAATGTAAGTGTATCAACAGAAAAAGGCACTTTAAAAACATGGTTCATATATTTCCCAAAAATGCAATGTAATAAATATATTTTAGTCCACCATTCTAAACATGATGTAATCTCCTTGATTCAGAGGGTAATATACTTTCAGTGCATTTTCCCATTTAAAGCAGAATGTTTCGTCTTCTGAAAGTATAGCTCTCATCTGGCAGGTCTGTAGGATTGAGTCAAGTGAGTCTTAATATCATCACTGGTCCAGCACAGGGTCAGATAGGAAGGGGCCAAGAAGAACATGCAGGAGAGGTTAGAGGAACTGAAAGATCTTCACGGTGAGGCTTGCTGACTATTGCAGGTTTAGAGTGAAAAGCCCAGCATGTACCCCAATGTTCATAGCAGCACTGTCAACAATAGCCAAAACATGGAAAGAGCCTAAATGTCCATCACCTGATGAATGGATCAAGAAGATGTGGTTTATATATACAATGGAGTATTACATGGCCGTGAGAAAGAATGAAATCTGCCCATTTGTAGGAAAGTGGATGGACCTCAAGGGTATCATGCTAAGCGAAATAAGTCAGGCAGAGAAGGACAGATACCATATGTTTGCACTCATAGGTCTAACAGGAAAACAGGAGAAACCTAATGGAGGACCAGGGGGAGGGGAAGAGGGAAAGAGAGTTGGGGGGAGAGGGACGCAAAACTTGAGAGACTATTGAATACTGAAAACGAACTGAGGGTTGAAGAGGAAGGGGGAGGAGGGAAAATAGGTGGTGGTTATGGAGGAGGGCACTTGTGGGGACGAGCACTGGGTGTTGTTTGGAAACCAATTTGGCAATAACTATTTTTAAAAAATAAAAATTAAAAAAATAAAGTCTTAACCAAATACTCTTCTTCCCATAAAAAAAAAAAAGAAAGAAAAAGAAAAAGCCCAGCTGCCAACCGAGAAAAGAGTTTGTTTTTTTAAAATTTTTTAACGTTTTATTTATTTTTGATACAGAGAGAGACAAAGCATGAGAGGGGTAGGGGCAGAGAGAAGGAGACAGAACCGGAAGCAGGCTCCAGGCTCTGAGCTACCTGTCAGCACAGAGCCTGACGCGGAGCTCCAACCCACAAACGTGAGATCTGACCTGAGCCAAAGTCAGAGGCTTAACCAACTGAGCCACACAGGCACCCTGAGAAAAGAGTTTTGAACACTTGATGTACCCAGCTGCACCCCTGGGGGTTGCCTACACTTGCCTGAAAAGAGGTCCCCGCCACCCCGACAGCTTTGTGATTTCCCATTGGTGTCCAGCTTTAGGTGCATTCAGTCTGCAGGGACTTCCCTTCTACATATGCCCTGGTTACGATTCCCGTCTCTATAACTCATAGTACCATTTGGCCACACTTTACCCATTGTGAGGCGTTCATTGGGTTCTCACTTTGATTCAGGTTTATTGAGTTGGAAGGGTAGTTGGGGGTTTCTGTTTTTGTAGGTCATTTGTCAGCTTTGAGGAAGTCCACTGCACGTGACAACAATTTTGCCCAGGGTCCCAGTTATTCTACGAATGAGTTGTGTTTAGTTGTAACCACAAAGCTTTTTTTTTTTTTTAATTTTAAACATTAGTTTTGAATTTTAGGAATCTCTTATTGGTAAGTTACTGAAAATTGTAGTGTTTTCTCAAGGAGTTCTCTGGTCTGGATTTCCTTAGTTCCATGTAATTCTGGTTCCTATCCTGTTACTGGTAATAGAGACATCAAATACACAGGTCTTGGATTTAATTGCATTTTTCTGCTCAGGAGTCAAGTCATTTAAAAAAATGATAGATCTCCCTAACTAAGAATGCTAGATGCTTCTTCACACAATTAGATTTCCCTAACCAGAAACCTTTTCTCTGGGGACAGTGGAAAATGCCAAGTGCACCAGCTTCACTGTGTTCTAACACAGGGCTAAGGGATTCTTCCCTTCTTCAGAGAGGCCAAATGGAGCAATAGGGTGATCATTTTCTGTTGTTGACGCCAACACGATCTCATCCTGCTCTTGAGGGATAGTCTGTCTGGAGGTGCAATCTTTTCATCACTCCCGTTGATTAGCCACAGACTGAGTACTGCATGCATGGCCGGGGATGGAGGGAGGGTGGAGGATGGGATGGAGCAGATGGAAGCATCTGGAAACTACTTGGACTGATAGTCTTGTAAATAATGGACTTCTTTGTGTGACAGAAAACACAGAGAAAGTAGCATTTTTTCCCCTTCACTATCACAGTGTCATCCCAGAAGAGTTGACTTTTTAGTGTCTAAAAAGGGTGTAGGGAATTCTTTCTTAGCTTTAAAAAAAAAATAATGGGATAATTCAGTGTGTGTGTGTGTGTGTGTGTGTGTGTGTGTGTATGAAGAGTTAACATGAGTAACATATATTGAGTTAGCCCATCAACCAACTGAAAATACAAACTTCCTAAGACCCTGAGGTTCCTAGGGTGGCCCCTGGCCCCTGTAGAGTTTACCATTGCAGGAAAAAGGGTGAAAGATGGAAAGGGAATTAAGCACATTCCATGTTTTGGGGATCACACAACTACAGAAACAACGCAGGACTGTCTTAGTGATGGTTTGGTCAATTTTATCATAGGGAATCTTGAGCAATACAGGAGAGCATGTAAGGCCAGCTAGGCAGACATGGAGGCTGATACTGAGCAGGGAAATAGCAAATTAATCAGTTTACCAGAGTTTAATTAAATTAAACAGTTTGCCACTGTTTACCAGAGCTTAACTGGACCATAACCTCTGAGTTTAAATCAAGGACATTCCGATGGGAGAGGTCAGGTCTTCTGGACAATGGCCCTGAGCTTTATTTTTCACATGTAGGTTAGTAAGCCAGTTCCAAACCAGGCTGAATTGGGTCAAAACTCTTAACTTCACTGATTCTGTAGGATCTCCAGAGGATATTTAATTTGTGCTTAAAATTTCTTGCCTTCGTCTCATAAAATTGTCCTTAGTGCATCCTTACTTAGAAATACCAACCATTATTATTTATATCAGTAATTACATCTTCTTAAAAAGACTTTTGTAAATTAGAATAAGTGGACACAAATTGAACAGACTCAGAATAGCCTTTCTAAATACTGGACTAAACAATTTCAGGAGGTAATGGCCATTTAAGTTCACCCAAACTACATTTCACTTTGGGAATTAATAGAAAGCCTTGAAATGAGCACACCAGGTGGAAATGTATTGACTATTGTGCACTTTCATTGTTTAAGAACAACTAGAAACACTTAGGTTAATTATGCTAGGTAGTTGTAATAATTCATCTTAAAAATCAAAAGGCATAAAACAGTCTAAAATTACATCAAATCTTTTATATTTAGCATCATAAGATTATTTAATTATTTGTATATGTCAGTGGAGCAGTTTTTATCATAAATGTATTCTGTGCTAATCTACAGAATGACATTTTTTAAAATTTAGTAGGGACTATCATCATTTTGTCCCAACAGTTGAGAATTTTAGAAAGGGAACATATAAACTGAATGTTATTTGTTTTTACTCTTGTGATGCATGCAAAAAATTAAAACAAGAATTTTCCAGGGTACAGGTATGAAAGGGTATATTCTTTTCAAGAAACCATAGTGCTGACAGATGGCTTAAATTTTCATCCAAGAAAAACTCAGTGCTTGAACTTCAGAAATGGAAAATTTCTTTGCTGGACTTCACATAATATTTTCAGTGTCTACTGAAAGTCAGGAAAAATGAATGTGGAAATAAGATGTTCTTGACAACATGGCATAAACAGGTAATCTTGAGAAATCACCAAGCTGTATCTGTCCAGTTAGATGTGTAGACGTGGAATAAATCTGGAGTCCTTGGAAGACTCTCTAATCAAAGTGTTTCTGCCTATGCTTAAATGAAGGGACTGGGTATTTTCCTAAGAGCTGCTTGAGAGACTTCATGTAGTTCAATTAGATTAGGGGTCATTTGAACTTAGAGGGATAGTATACAATTCGATCGACTTGCTAATCGGTGTGATGAATTTGACCATTGTCATCTACTGCTGTGTATGAGAAGAACAGGATGTACATTCTGATGAGAGGAAAATGTCCAAGTAGCAACTGAATTTTATTGAGTGCATAATCTAGATATCCTCACTGCATTGACTCAGTAAGTTTAATTCATTTCTTTAGTGTCAGCGGTATGGTTGACTCTGAGTATTGGGTGGCTTAGGTTATCTTCCAGTTTGACCACGCTGCATGACATGCAAAGAGGACAAGGAAGAAGATCATAACCCAGTTATTTCAGGGTAGGTGCTGGGACTTAGGTTATATCAGGAGCATCATAGGTAAGAAGGATAAGCCGCTTTAAAAGGAGGAGTCAAGTTTTGCCAACTCTGAGCACCCATCTCTGCAAAGATTGTTATTTTTTCCCCTCTTAGAAACTACATTGCTATTTCTAACTATGTGCTTCCTAGTCCCTGTGTTTATTATATTTGAAAACATTATCATTGGATTAATCGATATTAGTGATTACTTGATATTAATTATTATTATTGATTAATTATTATCACTAGAAATCAATTTAAAAGAGTAAATTAATTTTACTAGCTTTTTTGAAAGGTTGTATATTTACAGGGTGGTATACAAATTCTTATTATGGCAGTTTTCCTCTGTTATATCTTTAAAAAAATTTTTTTAATGTTTTTTATTTATTTTTGAGAGACAGAGACAGCACGAGCAGGGGAGGGTCAGAGAGAGAGGGAGGTACAGAATCAGAAGCAGGCTCCAGGCTCTGAACTAGTTGTCAGCACAGAGCCCGATGCGGGGCTCGAACCCACAAACTGTGAGGTCATGACCTGAGCCAAAGCCGGATGCTTAACCGACTGAGCCACCCAGGCGCCCCTCCTCTGTTATATCTTAACGTAGAATTTCTCATTTAATTTCTGCATAGAAATTTAAAATAGAAAAGATTGTTTGGTCAGCTGTGAATTCATCTAGCTCTCTTATCATTCAAGATAATTTCTCAGTATTTTCTGGTGGATAAAATATGAAATGACATTTTGAAATTAGGTGCCGCCAGATCTACTCTTCTAATAATCCTATCAAAATCGACTAAGCAATCAATACCTATGTACAGTTTTAAAAAGGGAAGTGAGCCTGATTGGAATTGATGGCGTCTTAGTGAGTTTGCGAGCTCTTGTCGGGTTCCACTTTCTCTTCAGAAAGGTCTGCCGTGTCTAGACTTTCTAGGAGTAATGGTTATTTTATAATATTACCACTTTTCTTTTTCAAAGTCACGGCCTCATTGGGTTTGTGCTAATTTCAGAATACTTTTCAGTTTTATCACTTTGTCAAGGATTACAACTTGTTTATTTGCTGCTAATTTATTTGACAACTATTACATAGTGCTCTTGAACTCATGAGGTTAGGATACCCTACCCACCTTTTCTTTCCATCATGTCCCTTATTCAGCTGTTCCTTTTTTTTCTTTTTAAGCTGTTGCCTCTCGATTGCATCCTGTCCAGGTTAGTTAGTGATTATCTTCCTCAGTACAATAGATCAATCACTCCTTTTTTTTGGTCTTCATGTTTCACATTGCCAGAAATCATTATTTGTTAGAAATTTTATAAATTTCAGCCTCACTTACCAACCTAACGCTTTTATTTTTGGTGACATACCCAGCCGTTTGCCTTTTGTACATCTTGTTCATGAAAGATGAGCTCCTCAGAGAATCTGTAGGTAGTCAACTGGGTTTCTTCAGGAATTTCTTCAGCTTCTCTACTGGGGTCATTTGTTTTTGTATTGACTAAGAATTACTCCTTGAAGCCCCTCTCTGTCTTTGTCCCTGTGCCCTTTTCATTTGAAAAGCTTTTCTCTCCAGTTGAAAATCTCTTCTTTAGGTTTTCAGTTGAGATGATTTCTAGGAAGCATAGATTTTGGACCATTGTGCTGTTCTGTACCCACGGGGGAGAAGTGTGAGTGACTAACAGGTATGCCTTGGGATAAGATCATAGGACAGACAAACCACCAGATCCCACAAGATGACACATTAAGTGCAAAGTTCTGCTTACCTGCTTTTGCATGGGATCCTGCAGAGGTGTTTGTGGAAATTGATTGATGGATCCCTGTCGTGTTAGTACGAAATTCAGTTTGATCAGTATACTTTGTGATTGGTATTCCGTTGAAATTTTTTTTCTGTGTATTTGTTCAAATGGAGAGAATAGAGAACAGAATGATTCCTGGGCATATGTGGGTGATGGAGGAGAAAGATGTGCTGTCGTGTGGCTGTCCCCTGGGTGTGGTTGTCTTTTACTAGTGGCTGGAGAACTCTCAGTGATAGAAATATGTGGGCTATAAACTGTAGACACCATCTGCCATAGAGGGAACACATGAGGAAAAGGCCACCTGTCCCTACATTAGACTGGCCCCTGCCTCATGGTTCCACATGCACTCCCATGGGTTTTTGGCTTTTCTTTTCTTTCTCTTCTTTTCTTTTCTTTTTTTTTTCTTTCTCGTCTTTGCTTTTGCTGCTATTTCTCTGATTCATGCAGCTAGCTAATGACTAATGAGATTTTATGCATTCTGTATTTTCTTATTTAATTCATTCCTGATCTTATTTTCTTTCCAGTAGATGTGCATGTGTTTTTACTATTTTTCTGAGCTCCCTTCCTGGCGAATCAATTATCTGAGAAGACTATTTTTACTCATTTAGCATTCAACAATTTTTTTATTGGATACCTGCTACAATATAGGGAACAAAAGAGGCAAGTAATCCTTGCCTTTGTTGAGTTTACAAATTCTACATGAAGAAACGGGAAAAAATCAGAACAAATAAGTAATTATAATAAGCAGTGCACTAAATGGTGACAGGAAGAACCGGAAAAGCAGAGGCGTGGGGAGAGGGGCTGTCGTGTTCTGAGGTGACAGTTTTGGATAGGGTGACGGCTTCAAATACCAGTGTGATCGATGGGAGGGAACACGCCACGTGGCTCCACCAGGAGGACGGTACAAAACAGACAGTGCATTCCGTGCAAGGACCCCAGATGGGAGTGTGCTCCTATTCTCTCCTGGTAGGAAGAAGCTCGAGTCTTGAGTACAGGACTGATGTGGTCAGAAAAGCAACAAGGGGCAGATCACGTAGCGCCGCACAGGTCAGCGCAGTGCATTTGACTTTTACTCTCCATGGAGATGGGAAGCCACCGGAGCAATTCTGAGCCGAGGAGAAAATGAAACTGATCACAAATGCCCTGATTCCGGGGTTGCCAGCAGCAGAGGAAGGGACAGCCAGGGGACTGCTGTGACAATTCAGGGAGAGGTGGTGGTGACCTGGATTAGCATAGTAGCGGTGGGGGTGGGGGAGCATTCTGGGCATAATGTGCTGGTTGAGGAAAGAGAACTGTCAGTCCAAGGTGTTTGGGCTGCATGATTAGACAGAGTTGCTGCTAACTTCCGGAAGAACGTGTTTGTGGGGAGAGATGAGGACTTCAGCTTTTATACACGTTAAGTGTGAGGGATTTGCGTAAATAATGCTACAGCTGGTGGGATTTCTTCAGTTACCTTTTTTTTTTTGTATTGAAGCAGAGAACTTGACTGAATAGTGAAAAGTATGCCTGATTAAGGTGTAAAAACTCAAATCCTTGACTCTGGCTCAAACCCCTGACAGTGGGTCAGTGAGGCTTGTTCAGTTTTGGTCAGCTAAACAAAGTCAACAGTGGTGGAGGTGAACATGTTTCCTATATAATAAAATGATCAGATTTGCAAAAGCTTGGCTGCGCGACTCAAATTTCACTTGCCGTGCAGCATTATTCTAAAGGCCTCCTGAATATTGTCAAACACACGGACTTAGGGATCTTTGCTAGTGATAACATGAATGCAGGTTGGTTGATGTGCTGAAGTTGCCGGGGAGTATGTTTTGACTGCCAGTTAAGGAAATACATCCCTACATTTTATCAAACTACGTAGGGTCAGATTTATATCTCACTGAGATGGCCATCATTACTCTCACCACTTGTGGGTTCAAAGTACTTTCTTTTTAAGATTTTTTAAAATGTTTTTATTTATTTTTGAGAGAGAGCAAGACAGAATGCGGGACAGAGAGGGAGACACAGATTCCGAAGCAGGCTTCAGGCTCCGGGCCACCAGCACAAAGCCCGATGTGGGGCTCGAACTCATGAACCTGTGTGATTGTGATTGAGCTGAAGTTGGACGCTTAACTGACTAAGCCACCCAGGCAGCTCCTGAGCCACTCAGGCGCCCCAATGAGTTCATACTTTTGATGGTTTGCCCAAATACTTCCTACTCCAGTACTAAAGCTTTGTCATATTTCTTTGCCTAGATTAACAAGGTTCAGACTGGTAGTTGTCCTTTCAAGTAAGTGAATTTCTGTGGGTGTAACTGACTTTAGAAATGTTGCAGTGTGTGTGTGTGTATTATTCTTAGAACTTTGCCAATATCTTAACATCTTTCAGCAAGAAATAACACTCCTTTGGCAAGTTTTTAGAGCATTGAAATGAGATAAACTGAAGTACAATTCTTATTCTTGAGAAATAATGGATCACTTCATATTGTTGAATCATACCATTTAGTCATGAAACCAAAACCTTATATTTAAAAGAGTAACAATCTCGTGTTTAAAGTATCTCCTTTGAACATTTCAAAGAATCTTAAGCAATTCTTCATGTGACATTAAATGTTAATTTTACCTTATTATTTAAGAACTGTGGTTAGAATTCATTCTTGGGCTCGGAGTGTGCGCAGGGGATGGATTCCTGCGGTTCAGCACGCCGGTAACTCGGGGCAGGCTCGATAGAGTGGTTTCTCTGGGGGGAATAGAGCTGTTGCGTGGAAAGCCTTTTTGAACTTTGCCTTGTTCTATTTCCCCGAACTATCAAATCTGCTTCACATATTTGTATGAGATCCTAAAATGTCTGTAGGTAAAGTTTCAAATGCCGTATTTTTCTGGACGGACATTCCTCTGGACACCAGCCATTCTGAGAACAGTGTTCGCCGCGCAAGCGATTTTGAATTTTAGGTAATAGTTGGGGTAAAGTAAACTGCTGAGAGAAAGAACCCAAAGGTGCAATGGTGCAAGTACAGTACAAGTCTGTTTCTTCCTGAAGCCATCGTCTTGGTGGTTGATGGGTGAGCCCGGCGCCATGAGGTCATCCCGAAGGACAGCTCGCGGGGCAGCCTGGCCTCCTTAACACACACGCTCCCCGGTTTCCCGGTTTCCCGTGGCTTCTCTATTTCTAGCTGGTGGGAAAGAGGGGAAAAATGAGTCCAGTGAAAGGCTTTCGTGGATGGCTTGGAAGTGGCCCACACCAGGGAGAACTTTGTCACAGGGCCACACCTCCTTGCAGGAGATTCCAGGAAATAGATTCTCCAGCCGAGCAGCCTGGGGGGAAATGAATCTGGAGGAATGACAAAGGATCTGCCCCAGGCTTGACTCTGCCAGGGACAAAATGCCCAGGTGATTATAAATACTTTCTAAAATTACCCACTTAATGGAAGCAAAGACAGGTCTATTTTTGATGTAAATCATTTCTCTGTTTTCTGCTTTCCTTCTCCAATGATTATATTTACATCACAGAGCAAAGTTAGAGAACATTGGTTAGTCCGGCAGGTACAGCCCAAAGCTACCTGAGTTGCGTTTGTGTTGTGCTGATTTGTCAAGTGGATTCTCCCCATAAGTGAAAGTAACTAAAGCTTTGCTCTATTTTCAGTGTTTAAGCTGGAGTTGGAAACTCTCTGCATCTCCTCCTGTCAGACAACAATGTGAGGAACTTAGTGGGTGTGGAGAAACGGCAGATGAATGTTCTTTCCTCACCCTGAGCATAAAAGAACGGCTGCAAATCCAAAGACACGGGGAGGAATTTTCACCTCCCCTCCCTGTCCTTTCCTTGGGCCAGTCTGTTTAATTTTAAAAGCAGAATTTTGCTTTCGCAAAGTATACCAGACAGGAATTTGTTCAAATTCCTCAAAACCGAGCCAAGGGAACTTTCAGAAAGTTCAGACATGCGTGGCGGAGTGGAAAGAACACAGTTGGAGTAAAGCATGGGAATTCAGCTTCAGGCAGTCCCTCCTGGGGGACCTTGGGCCAGCTTAGCCTCCCTGAGTTACAGTCTCCCCGTTTATAAAATGGGAACAGTAAGAATGACCGTGGTAGTGTGTGGCTAGAGAATTAAACCATACAAAGAGCCTCACGTATAACAAGATGGTTCTTTCCGTCTGTGTAAGTCTGCGAAAGTCCCTGGAGGCTCAGGGTTATTGTCCCTCAGGCTCTATGGCCAGGCGTCATCCACAGTGTCCCTGGGCAGGAGCTGTCCCCTGCAGTCCAGTCTACCATTGCTCTGCCGGGAACCTAACCACCCTGAGCCAATGGGTTTTTCCCCATGAGACGAAAGGGAGCTGGGCAACCAGAGATCTCTGTGAGGGTGCAAGAAAATGGAGCTGGACCATGTTCTGGCTGAGACGTTCGTGGCAGTGATGGCCCAGAACAAACTCCTCTCTCCTTCCTGTGCCGCTGATGTTGATGCAACAGTTTTCTTCACGGTCTACGTACTTCACTCTTCCAGCAGCTGGAGATATCTCTTCAAAAGCCCACCTTTTACCTCACAAATATCAGGGGGCAGCCTAGGTTCTTTTTTTAATCAACATTTATTTACTTATTTTGAGGGAGAGAGAGAGACAGTGTAAGTGGGGTAGTGGCCGAGAGAAAGGGAGAGAGAGAACCCCCAGCAGACAGATGGACCTGATGGCAGCATTTGTGTAGATCAAGGCAGGCGCTACAGGGTTAAGAGGACATTCAAAAGATCACATGTACGAATCCCACCTCAGCCACTTCCTTGCCACACAGCTTTGGACAGAAAATGTAATTCTTCTCTGTCCCCAGTTTCTGCATCTATAAAATGGGATTAATAGTAGTAGCAAGGCTGTGAGGAGTAAATGAGCTGCAGCTTGGTCTGTGCCAACTCGTCATAGGGCTCAGCCACGTCAGTGAATCGACATATTATAATGTTTGGAATCCTAGGTGGAGGATGGAGATCTATGAGCGCTACCAGACCTCAAGGATTTACCAGCTTGGAGGGAAGGACAATGGATTGATGCTCCTCAGGGAGGACTCTTATGGAGGAAGGGTCAAAGAGACAATAGAATGAAGATCTTGCAGGGGAAAAGTAGAGACACTAAGCTAACTGATGCTTGAGGGATGGGGAGGGGTTGGTGTTGGGAATTGGCAGCCACTATGGTCAGATGAGGGCCACGGAGCATCCTTTGACAGGCAGAGTAAGTCTGCCATCCCAGCCTCGGGAGCCCTGGTGGCTGGCGTGGGTCGCCGGTTGCCCCAGGCAACATCTCCTCATAGAAATTAACGCAGATAGTCCACACCTGGACCCCCTCCAAGATGACAGACGAGCAGCCTGGCCAGCTCTCAAAGTCTGCTGACTTCTGTAATCGCTTCTCTTCTCACCGGCCCAACACACCCTTCCCCTTACGCCCATTTTCTCTTTGGTTCCACCAGCCCCTCTTCCTGACATAGCCTCCTCTCTGCTTCGTTCCTCTCATGTTTATCTTAGGTTATGTGCCAGGCCCTGGGCTCTAGAAACATGATAGTGAGCAAGACCAAGTCATTACTCTTGTGGAGCTTGCAGTCCACAGGGGGAGGGAAAGTAAATGTTAAACCTTAACACTTGGACAACTTTTAAAAAGACTCTACCAATAGAATAAGATAAATAGTGATGTGTCCTCCATTGCAGAGGATTGATTAGTGCATCCCTGAAAAGCAGAGCTTTAGGGAAGAAAAAAAACAAGAGACTGTTGGGTGTGAATATTTCATGCAAACAATATTTAACCTTCAAGATCAATCTTTTGACTGTTGTCTCATTTTAAAGTAAGAGATATTCAAGAACTCTAGGTCGAAATACAGGGGTTAAAAGGCTAGAAAAATTAAATGGGCCAAATTAAAGAGCCTTTTCACTAAAGTAGCTATATCATTGATAGAAGTCCTTGTACTTCTTCAAGCTGTAGTAATTTGTGCTGGAAATGTGAGACAATATGAAAACAATAGCAAATTTATTCAAGTTTAAGAGAAGTATAAAATACAGCTCACACAGGTAGATACATATTCCCAAGCCATAAATAAACACCACTGATGGAAAGTCATGGTGTGAGTCAGATAAAAGAGTTAGATAAAATATCCAGGTTGTTGAATAAATCCTTGACGGATGCTCATTAAAACCTTCCATCAATTGTATTATGTGGGTTGTATCAAATAATAATAATAATAGTAATAATAAATAACTGATGGAAGAGTGTGATTATATACCTGCTATATAATGAGTTGAAGGATTATTAACGCTTCAATGATCACTCCATGTTCCATACATATTTCTCCGGGTATTGGATACTAGGTAGGTAGTGTTTCCAGGGATGACTTTTCTGCAGTTCCCCTCACCAGGGATGAAAAGTTAGAATCACCCCATGAGCCACAGTGCAAAGTCTGATTGCTCTTTTAATGTCCTGAGCCCAGATACTTGCTAGAAGGGAATGACTGCCGGCCGTAGGAACTCTGTCTTGCCAGGGTGCCTAATGAGAGGAGAGAAAGACTTCATTCCAAGCATAAGCAGGCTGGATCGCAGCTGCCCAAAGCTCTTTGCCTGTGGTTAAGTTTGTCATGCTGTTATATAATGGATCCTTGAACCATATCCCACAAATGACTGTTTTTTCCCTCCTTCTTCTCCACTGCCTTATTATCACCATGTTGCCTGTGCTTAATGTTGCCTTAGAGTCTGTTGTTCAAATCAAGCAGAAAAACAGGCAGATATTAAGGTGTAAGAGAAACACCTATTTGTAGGGGAAGTGACCCCTGGCATAGTAAGATTCTGACCCAGTGACTTGGGGCCAGCTGGGACAGGCTTCACCAGCACAACCTAGCCTTACTTTGTGCTGATGATGGCCTTTCATTCCTGTGCTGTACTAATACGTGGGCCAAATTGTGACCCAGCAGCCTGGCGTACATCTGAGCAGAGAACCATGCCTCTGCACACATTAAACAATTCTTATTTTAACCTTTATTTATTTTTGAGAGAGAGAGAGAGTACAAGCTGGGGAGGAACAGAGAAAGTGAGAGGGAGACACAGAATCCGAAGCAGGCTCCAGGCTCTGAGCTGTCAGGACAGAGCCGGATATGGGGCTTGAACTCATGGTCCATGAGTTCATGACCTGAGCTAAAGTTGGATACTTAACTGACTGAACCACCCAGGCACCCCTAGAATTCTTATTTTAACCAAGCATGCTCATTTGCTCATGCTATTTCTGGCCTACATCTTAAATCACAAAGAAGTCAGTTAAGAGCTTCTGGTTTCTGCTCCCACACGTAAAGAGCTTGGAATTTGTCAATCCTGTTTTCTCAAGAAAACAAGCTAAATAAACTAAAAATCAACAATTCTGAAAAAATCAACAGTGCTTCTCAGGTCTAGCAGAGAATTGGGGTCACAGGGAAAAGCACTGCCTTGAACTTTGTGGAGACGGCAAATACGGAAAATCGTATCTCCCCGGGAGCAGAAGCCACTAGAACCAGAGTCACTTACACTGCACTTGGGTAATTGCTGAAGGCTGAGCACAGACTAGCTTGAGTTCAGAATCCCTCCAGTCTCAGGGGTGGGGGCACACTTTCAAGACTTTTACCATCAGGAGTCCTGCCAAGTTCTTATGGTGAAGACCAGAGAAAACTTCCCTCACAGTTGCACAGGGGGAGAGGCAGTGACCCTTCTGAAGCAGACCCAGAGCCTCTGTTCTCTATTACAAAGCCATGCCCTTGAGGACATCGACTCCTCCAGAGCCTTGTCTAACATAGAGAGAGGGTAGGTAGATCACTGGAGCTCCCTCTGGCCTTCCTGTATCCCATAAGCTGAGAAAAATAGGTGAAGAAACTCTTCTCAAGGCCACAGCCTATGACTTAGTCTAAGAAAGTTGAGATTTGGAGCTCCGGGGGGCTCAGTCGGTTGAGCCTCTGACTCTTGGTTTCAGCTCAGGTCATGATCTCACGGTTTGTGTACTCAAGCCCCACATCCTGTTTGGGATTCTGTCTCCCTCTCTCCCTGCCCCTCCCCTGCTTGTTATCTATCTTTTTCAAAATAAATAAAAATAAACTTAAGAAAAAAGAAAACCAGGATTTAATTATACAATTATAGAATATTTTTCTTCCCCAGTACCTTATCATCACATTAATGGCACCAAAGCAATAAATGACTTACAACTCAGCTGCAAGACACATATTCTATTTAGGAGGAATTTTCTAAGGAAACTGAAAAACAGCAAGAGAGACAGAAACCAGGACACTAAAGGAAATTGGAGCCTCTAATACCTACAGATGCAGCATACATCAAACACAGCCTAAACCTCAGCAGATTAACATAAACTTTCACACAAAGAGCCTATATGTCCAAGTTACTATTACCTAATACATCATGTCCACCTTTCAAAGAAAAATTACAAGGCATGATAAAAGTGCAATAAAAATGCAATTTGAAGAGACAAAGCAAGCATCAGAACCAGACTAAGATATGACAGGGATTTAGCAGGTCCTAAATAATTTGGAATTTAGAATACTTTAATTAGGGGTGCCTGCACGGAATGGAAGAGGGGTTTCTGGTGGTAGTAGCAGTTCTGGTTCCAGTTCCAGTTCCAGTTCCAGTTCTAGTTCCAGTTCCAGTTCCAGTTCCAGTCCGAGTTCCAGTTCTACTGGTGAAAGTTCAGAGTCTAGCTCAGAGGTATTTGAAGGCAGTAATGAAGGAAGCTCATCATCAGGCTCCTCAGGTGCCAGGCGAGAGGGTCGACACAGAGCCCCAGTAACATTTGATGAAAGTGGCTCTTTGCCCTTCCTTAGTCTGGCTCAGTTTTTCCTCTTAAATGAGGATGATGATGACCAACCTAGAGGACTCACCAAAGAACAGATTGACAACTTGGCAATGAGAAGTTTTGGTGAAAACGATGCATTAAAAACCTGTAGTGTTCGCATTACAGAATATACAGAAGGCAACAAACTTCGTAAACTACCTTGTTCCC